>JAGKTI010034109.1:0-11527 GCA_018397915.1 Birgus latro | reverse complement strand
TAATAATAATAATAATAATAATAATAGGTGGTAGGAGGATGAATATAGTTTTGAATGGTGAGTTGCTTGAGGAGGTAGAGTGTTTTAAGTATTTAGGGTCACAGGTTGCTGTGGATGGAAGAATAGACGCAAACGTGAAGTTTAGAATAAATGAAGTAGGAAATGTGCTGGGAGGAATGAAAAAAGTGTTTAGACGTCGTTCGCTTAGCATGGTTGTAAAGAGACGGCTATATAAGGGTATTGTGGTACTGACTGGGTTATATGGGGCTGAAACATGGAATATGGGTGTAGCAGAGGAAAAGTTTGAGTGTAATGGAGATGAGGTGTCTGAGGAGTATGTGTGGAGTGACGTGTATGGACCGAGTGAGAAATGATGAATTGCGAAGGAGAACTGGAGTTGTTCGGGAGATGGCTGATCGAGTTGAGAAGAGGGTGTTGCGATGGTTTGGGCATATGGGGAGAATGGATAATGAGCGATTTGTGAAAAAGATAACTAGATCTGATGTGAGAGATGTAGGCTGAGAGGAAGATCACGAATAAGATGGAGAGACAGTACAGTGCGTGGTCGCGAATTTGCCGGCTCGAGTGTACAGTACAGTTGAATAGAATTTTCCCCTCATTCTTAAATCGAATAATTATGAAACATGAGTAGGGTATATTTTGAATTACTCTTTAACCTCCCGCATCCGGTCGCTTAATTATTTTTGGCTTAATATTGCTTCCTCCAGACGATTTTCTGCAGCTTAGAACCTATCTTAAGTGGTAAAGGGAATGTTGAACACTATATTAAACCCCTGCCGTTCGAAAAGTCTCTACGAAAGCACACACAAAAAAAGGATTGGACAAAAATTTTGCTTGTAGGAAGGAAGAATAAAATGAATTATACTCGTCAGATAGTAATATATTAAAAAAAAAAATGTATATGAGAGAGATCAGTACTTACTCCTACCGCCAGAATCTCAGATTATAGGGAAAAACCTTTCTTTTAGTGCAGAGGTTAGTGATCAATATAGGTAACCCTTCAGTTCCGAATTTGAGTTTCTGAATGTTGGCAGAAAGGTATACGGCATATGAGAAGGAAAACACTACAAGAATTACAAATGGTACAATAGACTCAACGTAAAACCTTTGTGTGAGTTCTCCCCAGCAAACAACGGTGCACCCTTAATAACGCATCTGCTCAACAGATGGCGTGAGGGTCGAGATCAAGCGTGCATTTCTAGCTTCAATTAAAATAGATTTATCCCTTTCTAAATCACAAGTTATTAAGGCTGATCAAAAGTGTAGGTCTTTATATTTTCAGGAAGGGGATTTGGTGACCTTCACCTGCCATTGCTCTGATATGAATTTTTAACCAAATTTTTGATGCGTCGAGAGAAAGGGTCCGTGAGTGGTGTTTCGGATTTGTATTCAAAGATGGCTGTTCAGAGCCGGACACATTACTATCTGGTTACACCTCCCATCTATTTTGTTTATACAGTGTCGTGAGCGTTATCCAACTGGTACAATATAATGGAAAACACAAGGTATTTAGTACTGACTCTAATACGGATCCTTGCCCCATGAACTCGCCAAACTGTTGCTCGAGATAGCTAAAGCTCACTGTTTTGTGATTCAGTAGGCTGGTTTGAGGAGCCCACAAAGCAGGTCCACGTAAAGCAACTACCAGAAAAAAGCTGTCCGTCGCGAGGAGAGTACCTTCACCTTATGGTAAGTCGATTTCTTATTTATTTATTATTATTATTATTTAAGTGTTAATGGCATTATGGTGAGGTATCTTTCTTATTACTAGTTTGTTGGGAATTTTCCCCCTTTCTACATAAGTTAAATGCCAAGCGATGTTGGAGAAGGGCAATTTGCTTAGCTGTGAAACACTAGTAGTTAGTGGAGTATTTTGGCTTTGGATTTTAAGCAAAAATAAATAATGCAATAACGTTACTACTGCGAAGATACTACAGGGAAGGATAGACGGCACTAGTGTGATAAGATATAGCAGAAGCTACGAATTAAAAGACTTAAAATGAAGCAGCTAAAACTTTTATAGATCAGTGATTCTTTACATGATGGAACAGAGACACTCCCTCATACACTAAATCGTGTTTGAAAACTAAGAGAATTTTCTGGGCTTCTTCATTGTTAGTCAGTCCTTCGATCTTACTTTAAACTATGAATTGAGGTCAGTGATTATATTTCCTTTGTTAGAGCAAGCTGTTAATTTTATTGACTTCATGCACTTAAACATTACCCACTGGATCTTACACAAATGAAAATCTCTGGGCATGAATGACTGCAATATTTCATGTGTAAGTACTCACTTTTTATCTAAAGAACCACACGCTTCAGAATAAGTTTCTTCCTTGAAATGGCATACTGTTTTTTTTGGGGGGGTGGGGGGGTGGGGAGGGAGGGAGGGAGGGAGGGAGGAGGATGGGTAGAAATGTAATAAGCTAGAATCTATCAGGTCATGCATCTGCAGTGATGTTAATCTTAAGTATCTCCTCCCACTGTATGTTTAGGGCAACTTGTCAATGCCTAGCTTATATTTTTTGTTGACAGGAATCTGGAGTAGAGGTACGATTCAATTTTCACTTAACAATTTGTATTTCGCAGGTGAGACGACGGACACTGCTGTCTACACACTGCGCCCATACCAGCCGATAAGTATACTCCATCTTTCGGCGTCCATTTTCATTTGCACTTTTAATTTTGCATACCTTTCAATATTTAGGCCCCTGTCTGCTTTAGGAGTTTGGTTGGTTGTTTTGCAGTAGTGTTGGTCAGGGTGTGGGTGTTGGCTCGGGTTTTATAACAGGTTAAATACTAGGAAATATAAGAGCCAGAAGGAGTAAGGTACGACAGATTTAGAAATTAGTGTAAGATTTTGTGATGAGATAGCTACCTAGGCTCTGCTGGGAAATATACTTAGGCTGTAGGAATGTTTGTAGAGATGTTTGGTGAGACACGGTTAGAGCTTGATTTCTATTTTTTTTCCCCCCAAGTTTCAGGCTACACAAAATCAATCTTGAGTGAGATACAGCAGACATTATACCCAGGGAAATTCCCTTTCTTGTGTCGCACCGTGATTGGCTAGTGCTAGGAAAATTACGTAGTCCTGCCCCACCCCTAATTGCGCATTAACGTGCTGTATAACTACATGGGCTGGAAAACCCCTCAATGTTTACAGTTTTTACAAGTTTGAGCTGCTTCAAACATGTTTATTTAGCCGATAAGTTTACTCCAACGTTCGGTGTCCATTTTCATTTGCACTTTCAATTTTGCTTAACTTTCAATGCTTAGGCCCCTGTCTGCTTTAAGGGTTTAGTTGGTTGTTTTGCAGTAGTGTTGATCAGGGTGTGGGAGTAGGCTAGGTTTCATGAGAGGTTAAATACTAGGAAATAATATAAGGGGCAGAAGGAATAAGGTACGACAGGCTTAGAAATGAGGGCGCAAGATTGTGATGAGATAGCTACTTAGGCTCTGCTAGGAAATATACTTACTTAGGCTGTAGAAATGTTTGGTGGGAGACAGTTAGAGCTTGAATCATTTTTCCCGAGTTTGACTACACAAAACCCATCTTGAGTGTGTGATACAGCAGATATTATACCCATGGAAATTCCATTTCTCGTGTCGCACACTGATTGGTTAGTGCTAGGAAAATTACGTAGTCCTGCCCCACCCCTAATTGCGCCACGTGCTGTATACCTACATAGGCTAGAAAAACCCTCAATATTTATATTTTGTACACAAACATGAGCTGCTTCCAACATGTTTATTTAGACTTCTCAAACCTGAGCTGCTTCCAACATGTTTATTTAGACTTCTCAAACCTGAGCTGCATCCAACATGTTTATTTAGACTTCTCAAACATGAGCTGCTTCCAACATGTTTATTTAGACTTCTCAATGACTAGCTTCTTCCTGGATAAATGATTGTGCTGATCTCCTGCAACATAGGGAATTCGATAATGTTTCGTCCTGCGTCTGCTTTGTTCTAGCTTTGGATCTATTCCACGTCGTTTCCCCTGTATATTTTCGGGCATCCACTGAACAGTATGCTGTTTTTTACTCATTTTCACTTCCTTTCATTTCTGACTTTCTTTTACTTTCTAAGGATGCTGCGATCCAAAGGCCTGCTTTCATTAAGCAGATAACCGAAGCTTTAAGTAGGGGACCGACTTACCTTGTATTGTTGTTGTTTGAATATTGACTTTTTTTTTTTTATATACTAACTGCCTTCCGTTTAAGATTTAACATGCCTGCCGGATAACATAGATTCATAAAGGCTTTTTATTTATTAATCTCTTCCTCTATGAACTCGTTACCGCAGATTCTATACGCCCTTAGAAAAAATTGTGTATCGACTCCATACTTGGTCCTTTCGGTGTGCAGAGACCGTGCATAGTAATCTTTAATTGGATTTACAATACAGTGTTTTGCTCCGTCTGTTCTCCATATATTACCGTAATGTTTATTCTATGTAGAAGTCAAAATATTGGTGTAGTAAGGCACTGACACTGACAGTGTCCATATCTGTACAAAGTTACACCCCTGCCTATGTTTCTTCTATGATAATCAGTCTCCCATGCATTGGCAAGCCATCACGGGCGTAAAGTACAGATCATGGCTAGACAATTGTTGCTTGTATTACTATCCACTGAAAGTAAATGTTCCGACTTTGGTATTAGTTCGTTGTAGTCAGACCATCGTATTGGCAGCTCCTCATCTTCGATGACGTCCACTGTTGGTCCTACTGCCGGCAAGGAAGAACAGTGGACGCCAAAGATGAAGAGCTGCCATTACGTAGATCTGACTACATCGAAGTAATCACTTAAATTCGGAATATTTACTTTCAGTGGATAGTAACGTAGCAAATATTACTGTCCCGCCATGGGCTCGCCTCATTCTGTTGTCATGGCTTGACTATACATGGAAACATTGCAGACTGACTACTGCAGGGGAATCCAAGGCAGGGGCGCAACTTGGTACAGATATGTGGACGATGTGTTAGTGTCAAAGGACACCATTACTCTAAATAACACTAATATTAGCGTGAATGATTTCGCAGAAGTGAAAGAAAAAAAAACGCCCATTCTTTGATCCTGTAACCCTGAGAACAGACGAGGGAGCTATACTGCGTAACATACACCATCCAGGATGACTATACGCCCATTCTTTGATCCTGTAACCCTGAGAACAGACGAGGGAGCTATACTGCGTAACATACACCATCCAGGATGACTATCCACTATATCTAGCACACAACAATAGGCCCAAGTTTGGAGTTAAAGGATTTTTGCTAGGGGCGTATAAAATTGGCAGTAAGGAGTTCATGAAGGATGAGATTAAATACATAGCTATTATGGTATGCTATCCTGTGGTCTTGTTAAAACCTAAAAAAAAAAAAAAATGCCAATGGTCAATCAAACTGTCAATTCTATGTATATATGACCCAATCTCAAAGCTTCGGTTATCAATAAGATCTTAGAGAAAGCAGGCCTTTGGATCGTACCATGTTCAGGACGTAAAATAAAAGTAAAGACAAAAGTGAAAGGAAGTAAAAAATGGGTGTTATATACAGCATATCGTGAGTGGTTGGTCTAGAACGTACTCGAGGAAAGTTCCGCCTTATACACGTCCTGGCCACTTGGAAACTTTAAGCGTGAGGCGATCACAGTGAAGCAGTAGCCAGACACTCTGAACTGTCTGGTAACACTGTGGGAGGGGAAAGGTTATGGGATGAGGAAGGGTGGGGGAAGACGGTGGTTGGAGGAGCTGAGGGTTCCTACCCCTTCCCCCTTCCAGCCCCAATACTCGCACAGTTACCAGATAAATGTTTTTTACTGCTTCGCTACCGCTTGACTCATTTCGAAGTGGTGAGCGAGTGTATAAAGCGGAACTTTCCTCGAGTTTACATAGGGGAAGCAGGACCAGGACTGGACAAAAGGATAGAACACAAAGTGGGTGTGCGGCATCAAGGGTATCTAATTCCCTTGTGATGATCATAGATCGGGAATATCGTTTGTTCAAGTGAGAAGCTGCAGTCAGTGAGAAAGGTCTGAATAAACAAATGAGATAATGGAAACAGCTCAGTGTAGGAGATGTAACTACCCATAGGGAGGGATTATTCAGCCTATGTAGGAGAGCTTTAATGGCGCAGATCAGAGGTGAGGCAGGACGACGGAATTTTCCTAGAGTTAACCAACCGGACTGCTGCACGAGGAAGGGTGAGGAGGAGGTAGTTAATTTCTGGGGGTATAAGGGTCTCAGCAACATCACTTAAGACTCAGAAGATGGATTCTGTGTAGCCTGAAACGTTATAGAAAACGAGGAATTAAAGATCTAACCTGTATTTCTCCTCCCACCCAACTTGCGGCAGGATGGATACGTATGCTGTGATAGGGAACAAAGCAAATATAAAGAAATTTCAGCTAGGGGACTGGATAGGTAAAATAGAATTGAAACTTTTGATAGGAAGCAGAAGTTAAAAGGAAGCTAAAGCTAGGACGCAGCTGTAGGTAATAGTAAGGATTGTTTAGGGAGAAAGTGCTAAGTAATGAATGCAAAGGTTTGGAAAATACAGGTGAAGAGAAATGCAGTACATTTAGTTAAGTACTGAAATTCCAGTTGTGTGCGATAATAGAAATAGGTCAGCAGTGGTTAACAGGTAACTTTTTCTTCCGTAGGTAACTATCAATACTTCTGTGAGCAACTCTAGCAATATTTCTAATATTAACTGGAATGTTCATGGCAAGACTGAATGGAAAATACAAAGACTGGGCGGGTGAATCTGGCCAATTTAACTGCCCTGAAATCTTTGTATAGATTTTAAGTCTGGTCAGTGGACATCTAGAGAGACCGGAAGATTTTTGCCTACTAGCGAGGTATTAATATTTGACTAGGTGTATTAAGTCTGGCTTTGAGATGTATTAAGATTCTACCCTTATCAATGAGGTATGATATTGCCACCTAGAATAAAGAACCTGTTTCCTTATTTTGCCAGTGCAGCCGTTCATGTTTGATTTTTCTCAGGTAAGAAAACTGAGGTGGAGACAGGATGTGGAGCTGTATATGAAAGTGGGTGTTGGGAGGAGAGCCTACTGCTTGTGGATAAGGTGAATTTTGTTCGAGGAGATTCTCTCGGGATGGAGTCTAGCTACAAGGAACCTCTATGCTGTGACAGGAGTACAAGCAGCTCATCTTACCGCTGCCATAACACTGTGACCAGACAAGGTAATCCTTAAAAAAACATTAATCAAACTATATAATTTTAAGCATACGCTGAATGGTTTAGTCTTTTCAGCCTCGGCAATCCTAAGCTGCCAAATACATACATTGCATTTTCTTTAGGCTAAGGTTGATATTTGAGATGCAAATCGGGTCTTCTTGACTTATTCACCTCATAACTTCCACTGTCCTTGGCATGTTAAAGGTATATGTATATTAATGTTTATTGTCGCTCCATCAAGACTTATCAACTTGGAGAGAGACTGGGTGATGGGGTTAATTTTTTTTTTAAACCAGCTTATTTAATTTTTCTAAGCACTTAAAAACACTCTAGCGGTTGAGGAAATGTAGAATATAACAGAACTGACTATTAATTGTAGGGTTAGGTAAGTTTAGCCTTTGTCATGATTTAATTTTATTCTCGCTATTTAGTTGTTACTGAAGCGAGGAAAGATCATTGTTAGATTGCATGCAATTTTATCTATTACAGAATGACACTGCTGGATGATCGAGAACTGAGGATGGGCTGTTGGCTGACTGAAGATTTGGATATCTACCTTCTTGCCACCTGTTGGCGGAGAAGTCCCACATGACTGCCTTCTACTCAACGGTTTCTTGTGCAAATCTGCCTGTTTATTCCTTCTACTCGACTGTTTCCTGTGCACAAGACCACAGCTCGTATATCTTATGCTCGACTAGTTCTTGTGCATCAGGAGCCCCAGCTGCTTGTATATGCCTTCTACTGGACTGTTCCTTGTGCACCATAGGCCCCAGGTACCTGTGCTGTGTGCAGAAGACCCTTCTGTACTGCACGCGAATCTACTAAGATACAAATACTGTAGGTTACGATAGTCTGAAATCTCTTAACTTTCGATTTACTGTAAAAACTAGAAACTCTGATATCTTAAAAAAAAAAAAATCATCGAAAAACTAGACAAAATCTAGCCATTTACCTTTACTCGACGTCCCTCTTAAAGAAAAGTTTGGTTCGTAGTGAGTGGTTTAAGTCTGGCTATTATTTCATAGAGTTTCTCTGTAATACTTGTCTTGTGCTGTAATTTTTAATATCGATAGGTTTTGCATCAGTATAACAGAAGAAAATTCGTCATGGAATTTTTGGAGTTAAGACTATTAAATCTCAAATCGGCTAAATATCCATCACTTTCAACCCGGAAACTTAAAATTTGTTCTTGTTGCCACCAGGCGAATTTTATCAGATCTGATTTTGCTGCATGAGTTAAATAATCTGTAACACTCTGTAAATAGTTGCCCATTGTTAGCATGCGATCTAGGTTAATTAGTTTCGTCGGTAATTATGATAAGAGTATAACTGCTGTAACATGGCACTGTCTTTCTTGATCTTGATAGCCCGGTAGAAGGACAAGAAAATCTACCATTAAACGAAGAACTAATAACTAAAGTTTAACCTAACTCAAGCTAACCTACCACAAACTAACCTATTACTAAGCGTCGAGACACTGGGCTGTCACGTCCCAACTCTAAGACAGTGAACAGTATTTTTCGTTATTTTCCATCTATTCTGGTTTACCGAAAATTGATTGGAGAGGTGGATAATATTGCGCATTACTCTGGGCAACTTCTAGAACATCCAGCTTTCATTTACTCTTAACTATTCGTCTGGTAACAGCAAGGATAAAATGTAAATTGTGCTGAAAGGATTCTCTGCTCATCATTGACTAAAATTGTCATATCCCTCTTGAATGAGATCTTCATCAATAGATCAACATGAATAGGATTATAGTAAGTGTTGTGTGACTGCAGAGCCGTAGTGTTAAATTTCACTAACACTGAGCTATATGAAATAATGAAAAGGATGAAAATCTGGACAAAGTTGAAAAAAAATATAAATCGTCCCATCACCCACCCATATAGTCTTTTATACATTTTAACCACCACTTTAATATCCTGTTTGTGAAAAAATACTCTTGTTATAAAATGTTGCATTTAATGTGGAAATATAGATAAAACTGATATGTATTGTTAATAAATACCCGAATTCTTTGCCTATATGTATTTGTACATGATTAACCTTGGACTTACCTTTAAAACTGGGCATTTATTTCTCTGAAATCACTGATATTGTTAAAAGGTCTCTGGCCACCAATCTCCAAAATTTGGTTAAAATGGATGAAATTCTTTTAGGCATCGAAAGCACTATTCTCACGGCCAGAATTGTTTTCACGAAGGCAGTTGAGTAGTCAGATATTAACCAAACATGGTGTTGACTTGCCTGATAACAAAACCTAGCATTTCACAACAATATCTTGATCAGCTTCACATAAACTCTGACCTTATGATGCTATCTTTAAACAGACTATACTGTACGATCCGTTGGAAATTCTACTTACCTGCCTGGCCACGTTTCACTTATTTGTGATTCATGTCTTTCTCCGGGTGTTCTGGAGCCCTTCACTACCACAGGATTATATACCCCCACTACTGTCCCGTGGACAACTCTGCGGACTTTGGTTTCAGTTACTCTCTACCGCCAGTGACATTGACATAGCTGAGCACATGTGTTTTAATCTTCCCTCATGTTCACGATGGAGAAAAAATAAATCAAATACTAATAACTTCTTACGAAAACACCTACAGTAAATTCGCATCGCGAAAAATTCGACGGACATCGCAACCCATGTTTCACTTACGCTGCCCGCCTGATATTGTAATTATCCCGTCACTTCGATGATGTATTTTAACCCTGATGCCTTTAGATGATTTGACTGGCTGATTATTTGTTTCTAGCATTATTATTATTTTGTCTCTTGTTACAGATCAGCATTCAAGATGGAGGGATGGTAATTTTAGAAGTTAAAGTGAACAGCCTCAAAATATATTGGTTAGAGTGAGAGGAAACAACACTTAAGTGTAATGTATTTGGAAATGACTAAACTATATCGAGAAACTTCGAGTAAATCGAACAAAAGTTAGTGAAAAGTAATTTAAAAAATCAAATTAAAAAAACATGGAAGATTTATAAGATTAAAGTTGGATTAAATAGTTAAGTGGAGTGGGGAGTAATCAGAAGGCGCGTGGGGACTTGAGAGGAGGGGAGGGAAGGGTAATAGAGGATACATTGAAGGGGATGAAGGTGGTGAGGGAAAGGAAAGGGACTGAGGGATATACAGGGAGGAAAGGAGGGGAAGGGAGGGGAGGTGGGGCGAGGGGATGAAGATGAGTACAGGAATGGGAGAGGAAGCGGAAAAAACTGGCAGGGAGGTAAGGGGGGTTGGATGATGGGGAGGCAAGAGGGAATACTGAAGAAGGGGGGAGGATTACTGGTTGGGGGTGGGGGTGGGATTTAGGCATTTACCCCACAAGTTCATGGTCAGGAGGAGGATTACAGAGAGAGAGAGTTGCATAAGCCCATAATTAGCAAAAGAAAAACTAGTGCAGGAAATTCGTATAATTATTGAAGATTTGCAATTTGTTAGTTAATGAAATTCTTCTACAAACCATAATTTCAATCTGACTACATAAAGAAAATTAGAGATCTAGATTATGAAGCACTAATAAAAAATTATATGTATATCTATCCATCTATATATCTATTTGTTTTCTATCAATCTATCTATAGACATAAACATACTGAACAGTTTTGTGTGTCTCCTTAAGTGGAAAACTATGGTCGCATTTGCTCAGTCATGTCCGAAATTCGTCGTTGGTGGCGAGAGGGAGTGAGACATGGGTGGCGGTGTTGATAGACTTGCCCAGAACTGATGCATATTAACAGAGTTGTCACACTTTTTGTTGCCCAATGTGTTAGTACTTAAGCACCTAAAATCAAGGCAGAATCACTACGAAACCAAAAATAATAATACATGTGAAACGTTAACAGTTTAATAGAATACTGTGTGTGATATTTATTATGCCCTTTTTTTTATGCTCTGTGGACCATACTTCGCCCCATCTTCAGGTGGCAAACAGGGATCGAGAACCTGATGGTGGTGGTGTTGACGGCTGTAATGGCAGTTATAGCTGTGACCAGTTTAGCTAATATCTCCTGAACAGCGATAAATAAAGATCAGTTTATTTAGTCCTCCTCAGCGTGTCAGCGGGGGTGCAAGAATATGTGAATCTTCGATCGCTATGCCCGAAGGATTTGCCAGAACTGTTGCAAGGTACAGGCTCGGCACACGTCATTGTTTTCCTGCCAGATGTGTAACTACCTAAAACACACACACACACACACACACACAGACACACACACACACAGACACACACACACACAGACACACACACACAGACACACACACAGACACACACACACACAGACACACACA
>JAGKTI010034105.1:0-11528 GCA_018397915.1 Birgus latro | reverse complement strand
CTGTATATATACACTTCTCTCCTTATCAAGTCTATCATCATTCTTTTTGCTTCTTCCCTTTTTTCCTTAAGTAATCCCCAGTCCTCGAGTTAGGCACCTTTTTATCCAAACATCTTTATATTTCACAGATTCCTTAAGTTTATTAGCATTTTTTATTACTTTTTCTACGGTGTTCACATTATCAAAGATGACTTTCAAGGGCCTTAACTTATTCCTTTCATATTTTCATATTTTCCTAGCCTTTTCAATTCTTCTGCAACTTCTCGCTGATTTCCTCTTACTGTATACTACGTTCAGCAACTTTCAGTATGTTCATTTGATTTACCATCTCCTTCCTGTCTCAAGTGACTCTGCTCCTTAAGTTTTCTTCATCTTTACCAGTGATGAGTAAAGATTTGTTAATCACTGCAATTTCCTTTATCAGCCGTGGGTTGTTTCTAATGATGTCTTTCACTTCATGTTTTTTGCTTCAACTTTGTTTTAGATCTTGTTTTGTTATGGGTACTTCTGCCAATGTATTTTGTACTTGTGTGTAACTTTTCATCATTTTTTTATTTGCCTGAGTTATCCTCTCATCAGAGTCTCTGCTTTGTTCTCTCAGACTACCTGCTTGTCTAATTATGTCTTTATCATTATTGTAATCCATCAAAACTCTCTCAAGGGTGGTTACTGTATTTTCCATCTCGCTTATTTTCTTCAGAATGTCTACCTCAGCTTGTAGCTCACCAATTGTTGCATCTTTTCTATTTAATTCCTTTACTAATTCCTCATTTTGCCTTTTTGTTGATACATTTCCTTCCTTATTTCATCCAACTCCAGTTTGAAAGTTTCCTCCAGTTTATTCACTTTCCACGCTGTTTTATTAAATGCATCCAGTTCCACCAGGTCTGCATTGTCAGTATTATGTTTCCCTTCCTCTTACCTAGGGGCACTTCGCCGAGGAACGCCGTCTTACAAAAATAATTTCTACTGACAGTCGCATCTGCCTCCTATTGTGATTCACCGGCAATCGTCTGAGCTACTCAGTGACTTCCTCAGCGCTCTGGTTATTTGATAAATGCTTTCGTTGGACTTCACTTTTTTGCTTTTATTTGCTTTACAGTATTAAATCATTTATAATTTGGCTTTGTACCGAGCCTGACTCATTTTATTGATACACATAGTATTGGATTCAGCAGAGCAGAGAGTTGGGATGCACGTCTGCCCTCTTCCAAGTTCACTCAGTGTATTTGGGGGGGGGGGCACCATTGAATCAACTGCAACTACCAGGATCAACAGTACACTGATTCCTGCACCAAAGTTTGCATTTTTATGTCGATTCAGTGCAAATAATTCAAATCTTGCAATCTTTTGGCAAGTTTGACTTTGTGATTATGCATGTTTTATTCTGAACTCAGCAAGGTTTTATTCCCTCATGAAATCAAGTTTCAAATGTGGAGGAACTAATCAGTTATGTGCAAGGATGTGGATCTCAAAATCTCTATGAAGTTCGTGAACACATTCCTGATAGTCCAGATCTTAATGTTTTGTGCCTTATTCATGCACTACACGATGATGACATTATGTCCATTTGTCTATGCCGAGTAAAATATCACTGACGATGTGCGCGTTGACATGCTGAAGAAAGGCATGGTCCTCCATCTGGAAGAGATGCAACTATACTTTACTATCCAGCTAAAAGGTATATTTCCGTACAAGAGTTTGGCTAAACGTTATTCTCCTGACAAGAATTTTCGTGGCAGATAGCTTGGGCTTTTGGCTGCATCTCCTGCATACCAGGCTTTCCAGACATCACGTACCAAGACTCATTTTCTGCAATGTTCGTCCAGAATTATGTTTTTTCCAAACACTAGTTACTGTCACTGAAACACTGCATGCCAGAATAACTGATACCATAGGAAAAGTCACGAGAATTACACCATGTTGATCATCACGTAAGATGAAGTGATGTATCGACTGGTTGTCCCAAGGGCCACTACTAAACCGTTTTTACGATAAATTGACCCAGATTTTCGTCTTTTTAAAGCTAATTTCATCTAGCCCAGCAGCAGAAAAAGAAAATGCTACGGCTCCTTATACTTTCCACAGCACTTCTTTGAGACTAGCCCTACGGTATATTCGAATATAGCTCAGCATTAAAGATGGAAAGATTGTAGTTTCAGACCAAGTTGGAGTAAAGTCAGTCACCGGGGCAATATAAGGCCCGATCCTCTGCACGGAAGAGGAAAATCTTTAAACAACAACAACAGTATAGCGCCATTTTCAGGGGTAGTCACATATACTCGTGAAAGGATAAGGAAAGACGAAAATGTTTTGAGCGCTTTAGTGTAATCACATCTTATATATAGAGAGAGAGAAACGTGAGGAAATTCCCGAGAGATCACTTGGGCGCTGGTTGAAGCCAGTGTGACTGCTAACAATATCTTCTTACATTTGTCCAAAGCATGACTTTTTCATAGTACATTATATAATATTAGAGTTACATTTACCACAAAACAACTTATAACTTAAACACCTTAATTATAAAGATATATGTACGACATTAGGATAGATAGATTGATATAGACAGGCAGATGGATAGATATACATAGTTTAACCAGCCTATGTAGAACTTGCATTAGTGTATTCCTGTGTCCCCTCATTTTGTTGCAATATATGCTTAAAATCGAAAATGCATTTTGTGAACACCTTGAACATAAAATATTCCAGTTCTCATGGAACACCTTCTAAAATGGTACAGATATGGTTAAGTACACGGTGGTGTTTGTGTGAATGATATTGTTAGTGGTAATGGTCCTAATAGTCTCGCCATATCAAGTTACCAAGGTGGCAATCAGTATGTATGGGCTCGCTCATCTGTCGCCAGTCAGGTAATACGAGAGACCTGCTTAGCAGTCTGTCGTCTTGTGTGGGTGCGACTAACAAGGTACGGACGCAGACATGCAGGCGGGGGAAGGAAAAATACAGGTAAAAGATGAGGACAGTAAGATGACAGATAAACAGAGTGGGATGTAAGCAATCCAAAAGGATATGAAATGATGTGTGATAGCAGCCACATGCCATCCACTTACTAGATGTATTGCTGCCATCAAGTAACTCTACACTGAGTGACATGCCAAATATTTACTGTCATCAGGAAACCAATTGCTAAGATGAGTGATAATATAAGTAAATGTCACCTTGTAGTCTAATGGGTTGGGGCATTCCGAACAGATCGAACCTGCAAAGGTTTACAGTCTGAGAGATGGTTGGGACTTCCTGATCACGTTCAGAATTCAATAGGCGAGCCTCTAGCGTCTACATTCTCAGTGGGGTAGAAAATGACTGGATGATGATGATGATGATGATGATGATGATGGTGATAATGATGACTGTTGTTATTAAGCTTCGCCATATGAATGGCGAAGGGTATTTTTTCGTAAGTAATATTAATATTTTTCATTGCCCTTTTTTCTTAGAATCGATGATATTATACAGGAAAGTACGCTAGGGTAACCAAAGTAATTGTGCAAAATATAAATGATCTTGACCTATTTTTGAAGGTCATATACTCATTTTTGGTCTTGACCTATTTTTGAAGGTCATATACTCATTTTTGGTGCAAAAATAGCATATCTGAAATTGAAGTAGTTACCTATTTGCTTATTGTATAGCCACAGTAAGGATGCTTCGCCATAACTATTGATGGTATTGATTGTATTTGTAATTGTGCAAATGCAGCTTGTGTGCTCATTGCCTAAAACTTCATATGAACACTAACCTTTAAAAATATTTCAAGGTCATTCATATTTGGAACTTGTACTCAGATTAACCTAAGGTAGTTTCTTGTGTAAAATCAACAAGATCTGAAGACAAAGGTGTGGAAGGAATAATTAAAGCATGGGTATATTTTACATTTTTCTCATTATCTAGCTACCTGTGTGCTTAACTGTTACCATATTCCTTTCAGATACTGAAAGGGACCACAGCTATATTTCTGTGAAGTTGCAGCTTTAGATTTTGTGGTTTTCTCTAAATCGTGTTACAAAGAAAACACTGAGCAGATTTGAATCTGGTACTTTCCACGAGGCTAAATGGCAAAATGTTCAGCCAAAACTCTCAACAAACTTTTTTTTTCCTTTTTTTTCAGGATTCTTAGCCAAATAGCTGTATCTCAGTTTCTGCGGTATTTCAATTTCAAATATACAATTTTTGCACCAAAAATAAGTATATGACCTTCAAAAATAAGTCATTGTAATTTATATTTGGCACAAGCACTTGCGTTACCCTAGGGTACCTTCCTGTTCAGTTTCGTTTTTTTTCGTTTTTGAAGGCTCCAACATGCTTGCATGCGTCGGCCTTGGTCACCTAATGGCGGATCTCCACGCTGCTCGATCCCTGGCAGCCTCGCTGTTCAGTCCCTTAACCCTTAAGTCACACTTAATGACCTCGTCCCATGTCTTTCTCGGTCTACTAATCCCAACCCCTCCCCCAGTATTAACACCTCTTACCCTCTGTACCCAATTATCATCCCCCATCCTCTCCACATGTCCAAACCACCTCAGCCTACATCTCCTCATCACAGCACCAATACACTCCAGTCCCATCCTACCTCTCAACTCTTCCATCGTAAACCCAGCCCCCCCAGGCCTTGCACGCAGGGACGCACTGCACATCCACCTAATCATTGTCATTTCTGTACGTTTAAACCTGCGAATATCCTTTTCCTTTACTGCCCAGGTCTTACTACCAAACAGCATCACACTCCTAACACATGCCCCATACAAAGACCCCTTAGCACGTAAGGAGAGTCCTCTCAATGTCAGGAGAGGCAACAGCTCCCTGAACTTCTTCCAACCACTTCTCACTCTAGCAACCGAGCTAACTCCAGCCCCACCTCCAGCACATAACATGTCTCCCAAATAACGAAACTCCTCTACACACTCAAGAGACTCACCTGCAAGTTCAACCCTCTCACGCCTAACAATCTCCACCTGCTCTCCCCGACACGCCGCACACATGAAATCAGCATCATCTCGCAGTCTACCTCTAATACCACTACATCTCTTGTGCACCCACTTATCACAAACACTACACAAGATGGAATTACTTCCCACACCCTTGTGGCAAACTGCACATGGCCACTCCCCCTCTCCTCTGATTGTACCGCCACCAACCCTAGATATCATCACTTTTGTTTTACCTGCATTTACCCTTAAGCCCTTGTACTCCATACCATCTCTCCACTTCTTAAAAATCTTTCCTCCGCCTCCTTTTCATTCTCTGCAATCAACACCAAATCATCAGCATACAACAGCTCCCATGGGAGTCCATCTCTGAAGTCACGTGAGAGGGCTTCAAGCAACATGATAAATAACAAGGGACTCAAAACTGACCCCTGATGCACACCAACATTCACGGAAAACTCATCACTCAAAGCTCCATTCACTCTTACCTGGGTGCGAGCACCCATGTACATGGCCATAACCACCCTAACCAGCCATTCTTCCAACCCTAGCTTTCTCATTGCCCACTTCACCATCTCTCTAGGGACTCTGTCAAAGGCCTTTTCCAAATTAACAAAAACAAAATACAATTCCCTTTTCTTTCCAATATATTTTTCCTGAAGCTGTCGAACAATGAATATGGCATCAGTGGTCCCCCTGCCTGGCATAAACCCAAACTGCATCTCATCGATATTCACTCTTTCTCTAATCATACCTTCTAGAACTCTCTCCATTACTTTCATTAGCTGATCTAAGAGATTTATACCTCTGTAATTTCCCCTTTCCAGGGCATCACCCTTTCCTTTGTACACATTTACAATTACACTTCTTAGCCAATCATCTGGGACAACACACTCATATATAATCCTATTTATCAGGTCAGTGACTAACCTCACCCCAGTATCTCCTGAGGCCTTCAACATCTCGGCAGTCAACCCATACACACCTGCCGCCTTCCCCATCCGCATCCTGCCTATTGCCTGACTCACAGTAGCAGCGTCAATCAAAGGCCAAGGGCCAAACACTGGATCAGCGGGTTCCAAACCTTCTCTATCCCAATCAAACTCCTCATTCAACAATCGGCTATAATGCTCTCTCCATGCATCTTTAATATCCTCACTGTTCACCACTACCCTTCCATCATCATTCTTCACACACTGCTCACCTACAATGTCCCGATTATCCCTCTTCACCTGATTTGCCACCCTAAAAATCATATTTTTCCTTTCTCCATGATTTAGATTATCAAGTAAAAGTCTCTGTGACTCAGACTTCGCCCTGTATACCTCTCTTCTAGCCCTGCGCTTGGCAGCCAAGTACTCCTCCCTGTTACCACCATTCTTCCTTTCCCGGAAAAGCCTTCTTTTCTCCTTAACTGCAGCTTCTACACCCTCATCCCACCACCAAGTTACTTTTATGTCTTGGTGGGCCTCTTGTCCAACCGCATATTGCATCAGTAACTCTCAAGAGGTTGTTCTTAAGGGCTCTATACTGTTCATTAACGCCTCTATCTTCGGCTTCCTGTTCAGCCACCACTCTCCTCATCTCACTATAAAAGGCATCCCTTACTGATTGCTTTCTCAGCTTCCATATTTTCCTCCTAGGTACATATGTCCTCCTTCTCATCACTCGTTCCTTAAGCACCATGTCACAAATCAACAGTTTGTGCTGCTGCACACACTCCTCGCTTCCTATAACTTTAACATCCCTCACTAATCTCCTATCAACCCTCCTGATCGGAAAATAATCTATCTGACTACTATTTCCCCCGGACTCGTACGTAATCAACCAGCTGATTCTTTTCCTAAAATGTGTGTTGCACACAATCATGTCCATAGCCTCCCCAAACTCGAGTATTCTTTCCCCTTCCGCATTCCTCACACCATACGCACATCCTCCATGGACTCCTTCATAACCTTGAGCTGCTTCACCCACATGACCATTTAAATCCCCTCCCAGAACCACTACATCATCATCACCCATACCACTTACTACACGTATTAAATCATCCCAAAATCTATCCTTCTCTGCGTCATCCAATCCTACCTGTGGAGTATATCAAGATCAAAGAAAAAACTTGAAAAAAAACAAAAAAACTAGAACTGTATCTGTCCTATGGACAGTTACTATTCTCCATCCTACTGTTTTAGTGACCTTGACCCCACTGGGGATATCTGGATTTTTTTTTCTATTAATAATGGTCCATGCCACGACACATAATCTGAGTCCTTCAGATTCCTAACATAGTCTCCGGTTCTCTTTGAGTCACTGCGAGACTCTGAGGCAAGAATAATATTAACTAGAACTCTGGCTTGTGGACAGTAGCTAGTCTCCACCTACTGTTTCTTAGTGACCTTGACCACAATGGGGAGAATTTGATGTTTTTTTTCCTATCAGTAATGTTACATGCCAGGACATAACCTGGGCACCTCATATTCCTTGTGCAGTCTCCGGTTTCCCAGGAATCGTCAAAAAGCTTCGCCGTATGATATGTAAGGCATGTATAATATATATATAAAAAAAAAAAAGCTCTGAAGACCCTAAGGTAACTTCTTGTGTAACATCAACAAAGGATCTGACAAAGGAATCAAAGAACATATGTGTCTGCTACTGTTTTTTTACAATGATCTTGACCACACTGGAGAGTTTTGGATATTTTTTTTTTCTTTTAGCACTGGTCCATGCCAGGACACATAACCTGGGCCCTTTAGATTCCTTGTGCAGACTCCAGTTCTCCTGGAATCGTTACGAGTCTTTGAGGCTGGAATAATAACAATTAGTTACGTATTTTTATTGCGTAGCCACGATAACCAAGTTTTGCTATGTGGTAAGGTATGTGTAATATAAATAAGATATGAGACCCTAAGATAATTTCTTGAGTAACATCAACAAGGGATCTGACATAGGTGTTGAAGAACACTTGTGTCTTCTATTGCTTCTTACAATGACCTTGACGCCATTGGGGAGTTTTAGATTTTTTCTTATCAGCAATGGTTCATGCCAGGACACACAACCTGGGCCCTTCAGATTCCTTGTGCGGTCTGTGGTTCTCCTGGAATTGTCAGGAGACTCTGAGGCTAGTATAATCTTAATTGGCTACATATTTTTATTGTGTAGCCACAAGAAGGTAGCTTCACCATGTGGTAAGGGGTGTTTAATATAAACAGGATCTAAAGACCCTACAGTAACATCTTGTGTAACATCAGCATGGGATCTGATAAAGGCGTCAAGAAATTCATTTGTCTTTTACTGTTTCTTACAATGAACTTTACCCCCTTGGATTTTTTTTCTGTGACCAATGTCCCATGCCAGAATACATAACCTGGGCCCTTCAGATTCCTTGAGCAGTCTCCAGTTCTCCTGGAATCGTTGTGAGACTCTGAGGTGAGAATGTTAATAACTAGAACTCTGTAACTGTCCTACAGACAGTTACTAGTCTCCATACTGTTTCTTAGTGACTTTGACCTCACTGAGGAGAGTTGGATTTTTTGTTTTCCCTATCAGCAATGTTCCATGCAAGGACACATAACTCATATAACCCCTGGGCCCTTCATTTCTTGAGCAATCAATCGTCAGGAGACTCTGCGGCCGAAATAATAATAATTAGTTACGTATTTTCTTGTGGATGTAGCCACAAAATGGAAGCTTTGTACTTGGTAGCCTATGTGTAATATGAACAAGATCTGAAGACCCTAAGGTAACTTATTCTTTATTATCAACAAGAAATCTGAGAAAGTTGTCAAAGATCGCATGTGTCTTTTACTGTGTCTTACAATGACCTTGACCCCACTGGGGAGATTTGGATTTTTTTTTTCTATCAGCAGTGGCCTATGCCAGGATACGTAACCTGGGCTTTTCGGATTGCTTGCACAATCTCCAGTTTTCCTGGAATCATTGCAAAACTCTGAAGAGATAATAATAATACCAATGAAAACAATAGATTCCACCTGCTATGCAGATGGAGATTAATAACATCAGTGAAAACAATAGTTCCCCCCTACATAGTACGTGGAGACTAATAATACTAGCAGAAATGATAATCTCCACCTATGTAGTACGTGAAGACTAGTTAGTTAGTCTGTAGATACCCTTCACCTATAGTGAAGGCCGGGCCTTCTAGTAGCCCAGTCAGGGGGGGTAAGCTGCTTGTAGAGTTAGCTTAAGCTAAACGGTTGATTAGGATCATAAGGTGTTGTGATACGTTGGAATAGGCATGGGTTGTCTTGCTTCATCTTGCTGAGTACTCTGTCGGCGAATTCTTGAGGGTCGACGTCAGCAAGAAGGTCGAGTGCGGAGTCTTGAGAAGGCTGGAGGTGTTGGTCGTAGGCTGAGGAGGTGGAAGGGGAAGAGGGAGAGGATGGAAGACGTGGAAGTTCGGTCTCCATTCCTTGGGCAAGAAGTTGCCGCAGGTTTTTCCCCCTCTTCCTTTTCCCAGATACTGGAGGGGGCGATGGCGAAGCAGGAGGAGAGTCGTCAGCTTCCATGAAAGTAGCTTGTGGTGGTGAAGGAGGGGTGTGATCGGCTTCATCCCGAAGGATGGAAAGATCGGGAGAGGCGGCCCTCCTCACAGCTGCTGACGGCTGGCAGCGGTTGCTATCGGGTGAGGCGTCCAAGGGCGGGGCAGGGGCTTTGGTGGAGGAGGAGGCACTCGCTCTGTTGATAGGAGCGTCAAGCTGCAGCCTTCGTCGCGGTGTTGTGCGAGGTTTGGGAGGCTGCAGCGTGGTGGAGAGACGCTCCTGACGAAGGACTGGCCGAGCATCGCGAGCAAAGCTCTAAGGGATGATAAGGCGCGGCAGCCCGTTCGTCTAAAAAATCTGGGGGAGTAGAACGAGCAGCGCTTCCTTATCATCGCCACAGAATGCCTTCGCAGTCGCGAGGCACATGGCAACGATCATTTCTACACCTCGAAAACATCGGGGATCCTCCGGCCGGCCTCCACGAGCCGAAGGGCACCGCCGTGAATGGGCAACGCCCTTCACAGCAGCACTTCCCGGCCCGGTGATGCCCTTAGCCTCGGGACCCTTCGGTGTTTGGACGATGTAGAACACGACCGTCTCGCCCTGAGCTAACGAGAGTGAGGGGCGCCGTGAAGAGGGGGCAGCGATCCCGGAACGATGCACGAATACATCGGCACCAGTGTCCTGGCGCCGAATGAACCAGTACCCCGCCCTCACGCTGTACCACTTCACGGTGCCTTCGATGGACGGCTCTCCTCCTTCAGGCCCATTACTGCTAAAGTTAGCCCCCCTCGACGGGTCGTAGGCTGAAGCAGTGGATGAAGAGGCCATGGTGAGGAGAGGAGATGTTGCTGCCACCGCTGCTGGACGAGAAATGATCGGTGAAGACTAATTAAGGCATGCTTAATATAAACAAGATCTGAAAGCCCTAAGGTAACTTCTTGTGTACTATCAGCAAGGAAACTGAAGACAAAGGTGTTGAAGAACACATGTGTCTGCTAATGTGTCTTACAATGACATAGACCTTATTGAGGAAATTTGGATTTATTTGCTGTCAGTCTGAGCCCTTCAGATTCCTTGGGCGGATTCCGGTTCTCCTGGAATCGTTGCGAGGCTCTGAGGCAAGAATAATAATAATAATAATAATAATAACAGTAAAAATAATAGTCTCCACAAATGTGCTAGGTGGAGATTGATAATAACAGCGAAAACGATAGTCTCCACCTTTCTAATAGGTGGCAAATAATTGGTCACCTATTCTTAATGTGTAACCACCGTAAGGAAGCTTTCTCACATGGTACGTAAGGCATGTTTAGTATCAACGAGATCTGAAGACGCTAAGGTAACATCTTGTGTAATAATAACAAGGGATCTGAAGACAATGGTGTCGAAGAATGCATATGTCTGCTATTGTTTATTACAATGACTTTGACCCCATTGGAGAGATATGGATTTTCTTTTCTTTTCTTTTTTGTCAGCAAGGGCCCCTGCCAGGACACATAACCTGGACTTTTAAGATTCCTTGCACAGTCTCAGGTTCTTCTGTAATCATCGCACGATTCTGAGGCTGGAATAATAATAACTAGAACTCTAATAATGTCCTACAGACAGTCACCTACTATTTCTTAGTGATCTTGACACCATTGGGGAGATTTGGATTTTCATTTTCTATCGGCAATGGTTAATGCCAGGACACATAACCTGGGGCCCATCAGATTCCTCACTTAGTCTTTGGTTCTCCTGGAATTGTTGGGATACTCTGAGGCCAATAATTACTTGCGTATATTTATTGTGTAGCCACAATAAAGAAGCTTCGCCAGGTGGTAAGGTATGTATAATACTGTATAAACAAGATCTGGAGACACTAAGGTAACATTTTAAGTAACATCAACAAGGGATCAGACAAAGGTGTCAAAGAATGCACATGTCTGCTACTGTTTCTTACAAAGGCCTTGACCCCAATGGAGAGATTTGTTTTTTTTCTTTCCTATTAGTGATGGCCAATGCCAGGACACATGACCTGGACCCTTCAGATTCCTTGCACAAACTCTGGTTCTCCTGTAATTGTTGCGAAACTCTGAGGCGA
>JAGKTI010034103.1:0-11528 GCA_018397915.1 Birgus latro | reverse complement strand
GTGTTGCCTCCTCCATTACTATGTTAAACACCAATGGACTGAGTGATGACCCTTGATGTATCCCAACTCCTATTCCAAAATATCCTGATGTTCCTGCTATTGTCTTGACTTTTGATCTTGTATCAATATAGAGAGACATGACAGCTGCAGTGAGTCTCTCAGGCACATTCTGTCTTCTCAAGGCCCACTCTATAACTCTCCTTGGTACTCTATCAAAACCTTTTTCCAAGTCCACAAACACATGGTACAAGCAATTCCTCCTCTGCTGAAACTTTTCCTGCAACTGTCTCATGATGAATATTGCATCTATTGTGGATTTACCTGCACAAAATCCAAACTGTTGGTTATCTATCTTCACTATCTGCTTCAGCCTTCCTTTCAACACCTTCTCGAATATCTTCATTCCATGCTCCAACAGTCTGACTCCTCGGTACTTTCCACACAGTACGGCATCTCCTTTGCCTTTATAAATTGGCGTTGTCCAGCTATCTCTCCAGTCCTCAGGTGGCTGTCCTCCTACTAAGATGTTATTCAAAATCCTTGTCAATTCTTTTACACCAGTACTTCCAGCCTTGTTTATCAGATCTGCTGTTATATCTGTTAGGCCTGGAGCTTTCCCGGACTTCATTTCCTAAATTTAAGACTATCTCCACTTCAGCTTCTGTTACCAGTGCAACTGGCCCTTCAACTTTTCCCATCTCTTCTATCTCATAATTATTTTCTTCATTTAACAGTTCCTCAAAGTACCTCTTCCACCTTTCCAGTACTTCTGCCTCATCAGTTTTTATTTCCCCATTTTCATCCTTTACAAATTTAGCTCCCACCACATCTTTCCTCATCTGTCTTGCAATTTTAAACATTTTTGTCCATCCTTGTGCACTCTCCAGATCTCTACTCCAACTTTCCCATGCCACCCTTTTTGCTCTGGCCACTTCTCTCTTTGCTTGTCTTTTCTTTTCATTGTCTTCTTTCCTTCTAGTTCTCTGCCATACTTTAAATGCTCTTTTCTTTTCACTTATCGCCTGCTTCACCTCCTCGTACCACCACCACGTCTCTCTTTCTTTTCTCCTGTGACCTGTTGTTTCTCCACAGACTTCCCTCGCAGCCTCTGTTATATTATCCCAGAAGAGTTTCCAATTGCCTCTCTGTCTCATTTCTTCTCTTAAAACTCTCTTCAAATTGTAGTCTTATCTCCTCATCATTCAGCTTCCACTCCTTTACTCTTTTAACACCCTTCCTCTTCTTTCTTCCTTTCATATTTTCCACTCTCAAATCCATAGCTAAGAGTCTATGTTGTGGTAGACATGCTTCACCTGGTATAAGATTACAATCTTTCACTTTAATATCTTGCTCCTTTCTCATTAGCATAAAATCAATTTGAGTTTCTACACCTCCACTTTTGTAAGTTATCGACTTCTCTCTTTCCTTTTTGAACGTTGTGTTTATAATTTTCAAATCCTTACCCTGGCAGAACTCCAGTATCCTCTCTCCCTTATTTCTCTCTCCAAAGCTGAAGACTCCTATAACTTCCTCATATCCTCTCCGATCAGTACCAATGTGTCCATTCAAGTCTCCAGCAATGATCATTACCTCAGAGTCTGGTACTTGTGCTGCATCATCAAGTTTTCCCCAGAATGCCTCTTTTTCATTATCTGGTCTACCAATCTGTGGCGCATATGCAGAAAAAATATGCCAGACCTTTCCCGCCACTACAATCTTAACCTTCATCAACCTTGGAGACATTCTCTCCACTTTCATCACATCCTCGACTAACACCTCCCTCACCAACATTCCCACACCTCCGGTTCCTTCCTTCTCCCCTGACCACCAGAACTTATACCTCTCCTTACTCCCACTAAATATTCTGCAACCCGTTCCCTTATACTGCACCTCCTGTACGCAGCACAAGTCAACTGCCCTCCTTCCTAACATCTCCACTTCTTCCCACCATCGTTCCAACATTTACTGTACACACCTGCAATGCACCTCCTCTTCTAGCATGGTCAGTATACCTGGAGACTCTTAGCACCGAAATGAACGGAATAGGGTTGAACTCGGTACAGGTGTAGTAGAGTGCCAGGCCACTCCACCTTACTGCATCTCGCCTCCCATTGACCCACATATATCCTTCCTCCTATAATGCAGTATCGTGTAACATGGATTTGTACTCCCGGTCACCTACAGTGTGACCAAAAAATATATACAGTAAACCCTTCATAAGCCAAACTATATGGGGCTCTACCCTGGTTCGACTGTACTGAATTTTCCGTCTTACCGAATTTTCACTCCCCAAAATTGCTAAATTACCGAATTTTCACCCCCCAAAATTGCTAAGACAATACCTATTACTTGTCCTTTCAACACTAAATTAAAGAAGTATATATAAATAAATAAGTTATAACAAAAAACAATTTAGTGCATTTAATATACCTTTAATCCCTTCAGTGCTGGGTGTATTTTCATTTTGTTCTTGCTGCCACCAGACAATTTTAGTCAGCGTAGCTTGGATCTGTGGAAGTGCACGGGGTTGGTACAGCCTTCGTTAGCCCCTTCAGTATGAGAGTCCAGTCCCGTGTACCATAAAATCGGCTGGAGGAAGCGTAAATAAAGTAGAAATAGACGTCACAGTACTGAAGTGGTTAATTGGTAGAAAATCATTCACAGAGGCAGTACAGACCATCGGCAGTGTGTGTTGGAGATGGATTTTCACCCCCCCAAATTGCAAAATCAATACTTATTACCTGTCTTCTTAACACTAAAGTAAAGGAGCATATGCAGTGCATAAATTAATAAAGAAAGACAAAAGAGAAAGAATTCAGTGCACATAATTTGCCTTTCGTTAGAGGCAGCAGATTCGTCGGCAGTTTTGTTTTGGAGACGGAGGTGGTGGAGGTGGTTGAGTTCACACTTTAACGTAAATTCTAAACAGTACCCAGTATTTATTTCACTCTATATTAAGAACTAAACTTAAATGTAATCACTGTAATAGACTGCAGTGTAACACCTTTCGTTAGAGGCAGTAGATTCGTCGGCAGTTTGTTTTGTTTTGGAGACAGAGGTGGTGGAGGTGGGTGAGTTCACACTTTCACGTAAATTCTAAACAGTACCCAGTATTTATTTCACTCTATATTAAGAACTAAACTTAAATATAATCACTGTAATAGACTGCAATGTAACACTTTCAGTAATAATAGTACTGAACTTTAATCATGATCACTACACTAAGTCACAGGCGCACATTTCTTTTTTTTTAGCTTCATTCCTTTACGACTAGAGGTGCCAGTATCACTTCTTTTAAGCTTTGAACCTTCCATGGCAAGGCAGAAGGCAAAAGGAGAGCACTGCTCAGCACTAGATGACAGTAAGAATGGCGCAACTACCGTCTCCAAAAGCAAGCAGCAGACTGGCGCCACGTGTCTGCCTGGCGTGTCCGCCTGGAGCCATTTCTCCCCCTACTTTCGCATTTCGGCCTACTTTCATATGTGGTCTTGGCCTGAGTTCGGCTAACCGAAGATTCCGTCTTCTAAAAGTTCGACTTATGGAAGGTTTACTGTACTGCTGTCACAAACAGATATACTGCGGCAAGTATCATGTGTCGGAGCTCAGATGGCCCGCTGAAAGTCAAATGTCGCGCATGATGACAGGCGAGCGGTGCACTGTGAATGGCCGCATGACGTCACATCCATATGTACCGCCACTGGCCGCTGGGGGCATCCTCCACTGATTTTTGGTGGTATCCCACCTCAAGCCTGCATCTCAGGTAGATACTCCCGTGGTACAGAGCACTGTTACCTCTGTCAGAGCCAGTCAGGTTAGTAACTTAAACTTTTTTTTTATTACAACAGAACCCCATAATTGCCGAACTCATAATTAATGACCACTAATTAGTGCTTTCTTAAAAAAAAAAAAAAAAAAAGTTGGATAAATACTGAAAATAAACTGGAGGAATATGAACTGAATTGGTAAGGTCTTTCTGCTGAAAGTTAAATGTACAAATTGCGCTCATTCTTTTGTTTGTTTTTGTGTGTACAGTAATCTTCCCACTATCCGACATAACAGAGCCAAATTCACGACCGGAAAGTGGTCATGTCCGGATACTGGGCCCTGATGCTCCAGCACTGGTCATTCCTGACCCTAACCTAACCTAAATCAGAAAACCACTTACCTACCTCACTACCGGACATGCATAGCACTTATTTAAGACCCCATTCACATAAATAATGAACAAAAAGCATGAAATAATTGAATTTTAACCAAAAAATGATGCTTTTGAGGTGAGTAAGGCACAGGTGTTCACCACTTGTCAGCCCAGTGGAAGTAAGAATCGGACAGGGCAATCACTAAGAAAATCGCTCTTTCTCACATCTTATGCACTAAAATATTAGATACAAAGCATCAAATAAATAAATTGTTACCAGAAAACAATGGTTTTTATGTGAGTAAGGCAGGGGTGTTCACCACTTGGCAGCATAGTGGAAATAAGTATCGGACATGGCATTCACTAAGAAAATCACCCTTTCTCACATCTTATGCACTAAAATATGGGATATAAAGCATGAAATAAATAAACTGTTACCAGAAAATGATGGTTTAGAGGTGAGTATGGCAAAGATGTTCACCAGTTGATTACGTAGTGAACATAGGTAAGAAACATGATAATCACTAAGAAAATCACCTTTTTCACAGCCTATGCACTCAAATATGGGACACAAAGCATGTAATTAATAAAATGTAACCAAAAAATTTATGATTTACAGGTGAGTAGGGCAAATATGTTCACCAGCGGATACCTTAGTGAACGTAGGTAAGAGACATGATAATCACTAAGAAAATCACCTTTTTCACAGCCTATGCACTCAAATATGGGACACAAAGCATGAAATAAATAAAATGTAACAAGAAAAATTATGATTGAGAGGTGAGTAGGGCAAATATGTTCACCAGCTGACAGCATTGTGAACATAGGTAAGAGACATGATAATCACTATGAAAATCACCTTTTTCACAGCCTATGCACTCAAATATGGGACACAAAGCATTAAGTAAATAAAATGTAACCAGAGAATGAGGATTTAGAAGTGATTATGGAAAATATTTGGCAGCTGACAGTGTACTGACATGTCCGTGGTGGCTGTTACGAATATTACCCCCACCTCTAAGGCTTTGACAGTGGTGATAAATGCTCTTGAAGCATGTACAGTAATCCAGTGTTTAACTGCACTTAATCCTTAGCACTGTGAATTTTGACTTTAAACAAAAATGAACAATACCGACAACCATGTTTAACTGCACTTAATCCTTAGCACTGTGAATTTTGACTTTAAACAAAAATGAACAATACCGACAACCATCCTGATGACTGTTAACTCATCACGGAGTTGAGAGATAACTGACGGGAAGGGAACAGCGCAAGAAGGGATCGTAAACACGGCTGTTCAGCACCACGTGCCAAATTCAAACTTACGTGGAAAAAAAATTGGATTACTTTCATTTCTTTTTTGCAATTTTTTGGCATTTTTGGGTTCCGAACGTCCCAGCCAACGACATCTGAAGAGTGAGGTGTCCGGTAATTAGTTGTCCGGATAGTAAGGTGATTACTGTATATGTGAAGAGAGAGTATTGATGGCAACAGTAAAGTATTCCATTAACCCCTTAATAAGCCCTGGCCCTGAACAACCCTTTACAGTACCAGTGTCAGTGACGATGAGGGAACGAAGATCACTGGTATGTTTACACAACTCTACACTACCATCTCAAGCAGTCAGTCGGTCACTTAATCTGTTTACACAACTCTACATTACCATCTCAAGCAGTCAGTCGGTCACTTAATCTCGGATGTTTTTGCCCATGTGGTACATGCACCATAATTTTTCTTGCTGAAAAATGTCCTCCTTGTTATTATTGTCACGTTCCTTAAGCCGTACCTATGATTGTTTCTGGCGCAATGGAAGAAACTCAAAGTACTCAAAGGTGGATTTCGTTTCTCAATTTCCCAACTGGAAGTTATGTTAAGTTAAATTATTAGGTAGAGTTGGGCTAGGTTAGGCCAGGTTTAGTTACACACTTAGGTTAGAACAGTCCCTTCTGCAATTACATTAATGAATCAGACAAAAACTGTCACAGCAGAACAGCTAAAAACAACTGGGAAACAGATTTAATAAGAAACGTTTATTTACCAACCCAAAAATAATACGAAAAATATAACAGACTATCAGGAAGAATTGATTTGGAGAGGTGCTTTTACTGCTTAAAGAGTATGTTTACCCCCCTCAATGGCCGTGAGTTCAGAAATTTGTGTGCTCTCTTGGTCGGCCTTGGGACAATTTTCTCAAAGTTTTAAAATCAATTTATTTTTCTTACAGATATAAAAAGACTCATCTGGAGCACCCCCCTTGTTACATGGCAACACATCCACAAACACCAAGGTTCCTTGGTGTGTATGGATGTGTTGCCATGTAGTGTAGTGGATGTTGGGAGGCTGCAGCGAGAATTTGCGTGCCTCTCATGTCTAGATGATCCCTGACTTTGACTTTGGTTTCTTGATGTTGACTTTGACTTTGGTTTCTTGATGTTGACTTTGACTTTGGTTTCTTGATGTAGGTGGTCTGTGGGTGATATAGCCTGTGCAGCCTGTGATATTTTTAGGGCCTTATTCTGTATGGTCTGTAGAGTGTTGTAGTGTGTTTTAGTGAGGTCAGGAGCCCAAGCAAGGCTTGCATAATTCATCACTGAATGTATATATTGTTTGTATACTGAGGTTGTGGTTTCTTTCTTGTGTCCAAATGTTGTATGGGCAAGTGACCTGAAGGCACTGAGTCTTGGGTGTCAATTTATCTTTAATATTTCTGGTATGTTGTTTAAATGACAATGACGTATTGTATGTTACACCAAGGAGTTTGGGTATGTGTATGTGTGTGTGTGGTAGGGGAGTGTTGTTTATGGTGAGGTGTGGAATGTGACTGTGTTCTGCTGTCCAGTTTGCGAGAAGGATCACTACAGATTTGGCTGGGGCTATTTTGAGCATGTTTGTGATGAACCGTTCATGTATTGTGTTGAGGTAAGGCTGGAGGATGTGTGCAGCTTTGTTTTTGTTTTGGTGTGTACATATAAGTGTTATGTCATCTGCACAGAAAGCTATGTGTACCCGTGGTGTGTGGGGTGTGGGTATGTTGTGCATGAATAGGTTAAAGAGTGTAGGGGACAAAACAGATCCTTGGGGGACGCCATTTGTGAAGTTTCTGATGTTCGAAGACTGACCGGCAAATGTTATGTGTGAACATCTGCATGCTAAGCACTTTGCCAGCCATCTTTTTGTGATATTGTGCATGTTTGTGTTGAATATTTTGCTTGTGAGGTTGTGGCTGGGGATGGCATCAAAAGCTCTGCTAATGTCTAGTGTGACTAGGAGTGTTTTGTGCATTGGCGTAGCTGAATTCATGCCATCAAAAACTCTTTGGGTTAGGTCTGTAAGAAAAGTGTTTGTGGAGTGTAGTGGCCTAAAACAGCATTGCGATGGGGGACTGAAACCATTCCCAGGTTCTTGGGCCCCATAACAGAAGTGTGTGTGCACTCACACACACTAACAGCAATATGCACTAACACTCTCGCCCTCTCTTCTTAATTTGACGAAAGATTCCAAGGACGAAGCTGAATGGACTATTGGTGTCTGATAAACACTATGTATCCAATACACTGACTTTTGTTTAAGTACCATCAAGACCCAACACACACTGTGCATCCAATACATAGACTTTTGTTTAATTACCATCAAGACCCAGTCTGTGGTCACATACAGATATGTGAAGTCTCTTGAAATATTATAATCCTTCTTGTCCTGGCTGACTGCTGCATGCAGCCGCTCAGTCGAGGAACCTTTCTTGGTGAGGCAATCAGCTGGTTGCTATGATGTATCCACCCAAGATACTTCATCAATCTCCCCTCACTCCAACATGTCTTGAAATATAGCAATATCAGTGTGCAATCTCTTGTCTTCTACACTCCTACAGGAGTAAAAAGTTTCCACCACTCTTGCTGTCGATGAAACATTTGCTCTTGAAATTTCCACATCCAGAGACCTCAAGCAATATGTTGGTGAAATATACAGCAGTCTCAGCACATTCAAGCAGCACCAACGCTTCAGCAGTTAAGGTAGATTTGATGACCCTCCTGATCTTGCTAGTCTGCCAGAATATGGGACATCTCGCCTCACTAGCATCTCATAGGAAGATCACAAAACCTCCCTGAGACCCATTGCCTACAGTGTTGGCAAATGAAGCATCCAAAAAACACTATATAACAGTCGTCAAGCGGCCCCATTCTCGGAATGCAAAGCTTTGTGTTGTCAGTCTTCACCCTCGCAGTCACCTTGCTGAGCCTAAGCAAACCTGCTGTGGTGGCTTGGTTGCTAGTCATACTCAACTCACACACATCAAAGGCAATATCTGGCCGAGTATGTGCGGCAATCCAACTGAGTTGCCTAATAAAAGCTCGGTACTCCGTTTTCTCAGACTCGGACAGCTATCCTGATTTTACTGCTGCAAGATTTCTACTCAGCATGACTGGTTTCAAAGATGAAGCATATTGGAATTCGTCAAGCGTTAAGCTGCCATCGATGTTGGAGATGACATTGAGATCAATGTATTTGAAGGCTTTTGATTCTGAAGTGCTGATGAGGAATATTTGACTCAATCGGTCTATCACTTGCTGCTCGAACTCACGTGTACCAGCTCAAAGGAAATCATTGACATTAATGCATACAATGCCTTCGACTTTGCCACTATCGCTCCAAGAGAACAGTGCTGAATCCTGTGATGACACTTTAGCTCCGAGACTCAACAATTGAACTTTTACGTGCTGATACCAATGCCTAGCAGAATCACAAAGGCCATAAACCATTTACTATAGTCTCCATAACTTACTACAGTAATCTTCCCACTACCCAACGTAATAGAAACAAAGGCATGTCCGGAAAGTGGTCATATCCGGATACTGGGCCCTGAAGCTCCAGCACCAGTCATTCCCGACCCTAACCTAACCTAACCTAAATCAGAAAACCACCTACCTACCTCCCTACCGGACATGCATAGCACTTATTTAAGACCCCATTCACATAAATAATGGAAACAAAACATGAATTAATTGAATTTTAACCAAAAAATGATGATTTTGAGGTGAGTAAGGCAGAAGTGTTCACCACTTGGCAGCCCCGTGGAGGTAAGTATCAGACATGGCAATCACTAAGGAAATCACTCTTTCTCACATCTTATACACTAAAATATTGGATACAAAGCATCAAATAAATGAACTGTTACCAGAAAATGATGGTTTTTAGGTAAGTATGGCAGAGGTGTTCACCACTTGACAGCATAGTGGAATTAAGTATAGGATATGGCATTCACCAGAAAAATCACCTCTTCTCACATCTTATGCACTAAAATATGGATACAAAACATGAAATAAATAAATTGTTACCAGAAAATGATGGTTTAGAGGTGAGTATGGCAAAGATGTTCACCAGCTGATAGCTTAGCGAATGTAGGTAAGAGATATGATAATCACTGAGAAAATCACCTTTTTCACAGCCTATGCACTCAAATATGGGACACAATGCACGAAATAGCTAAAATATAACCAGAAAAATTATGATTTACAGGTGAGTAGGGCAAATATGTTCACCAGCTGATACCTTAGTGAACATAGTTAAGAGACATGATAATCACTAGGAAAATCACCCTTTTCAAAGCCTATGCACTCAAATATGGGACACAAAGCATGAAATGTAACCAGAAAAATTATGATTTAGAGGTGAGTAGGGCAAATATGTTCACCAGCTGATCATCACCATCATCATCATCATCCGGACCTCCTTTCCCACCCTAGGGCAGGGCTGATACCTTAGTGAATGTAGGCAAGAGACATGATAATCACTATGAAAATCACCTTTTCACAGCCTATGCACTCAAATATGGGACACAAAGCAAGAAGTCAATAAAATGTAACCAGAGAATGAGGATTTAGAAGTGATTATGGAAAACATTTTGCAGTTGACAGTGTACTTACACGGCCATGGTGGCTGTTACAAATATTAACCCCACCTCTAAGGCTTTTACAGTGGTCATAAATGCTCTTGAAGCATGTACAGTAGTCCAGTTTTTAAATGCCCTTAATCCTCAGAACTGTGAATTATGATTGTATAAACAAAAACCCCGACAACTGTTTACACTTCATGGGAGCTGAGAGATAACTGGCTGGAGAGGGAAGTGCGGAAAGAGATAGTAAACATGGCTGTTCGGCGCCGCGCGGCTTTTTTTTTTTTTTTGGTGGTGGTGGTGGTGGTGAGGGTTCTGAACGTCCCAGCCAACAACGTCAGCACAGTGATGCAACCGATTATTGGTCGCCCGGATAGTAGAGAGATTACTTTGCATATTCAGGTACAATCACCCAAAGAAGTGATGACTCGCTTTCATTAAGTTTCGGACAAAACTCCCTGGGTCTGGCAATGTTCATTTAGGAGACAGAAACAGTCTTTGCTTGCCCTGCAAACATTATTTATGGTGTAAAAAAAATTAATCTTGTGAAAATATTAGTTAAGTTTAGCCTTTTTTTTTCAAATAGATCAATAAAAAAATAAATAGTGACATCTGGCACATTTTCACAACTGTAGCACGGGCTGAACAGGGTGGTACTCCTGAGGGGAATGGGAATGCTGGTGATAGGGAGAAATGGAGCTCCTGTTTCACTAGCTACCTATCCATCCCCCCTTTGCTGACCTCTTCAGTGTGACAGTAACATGGAGAGTAGACCAGCATACTCTCCCAAACATTTCCTCTAACTATCCTATGCACTACACCACATATGCTTTACATATTACACAACATATCCCACTACGTTACAGGGACTGACGCCAGCAAGGGCATGCGGCCAGAAAACTTTGCCCTCGCTACCTAGTGGCGGACTCTGGGGGGAGGCTTGGCTGGGGTTCTGCCGGCAAAGATCATGGGTCCGAGGCGAGATGGGGCTCGAACCTGTGCTAGAGGGTACAGGGCATTGCGGTTTCCAGGCTGCCGCTTCTGCTCAATAGAGAGGGGCCCGAACCTGGGAGCAGTGCCCCAGGAGGCTGCCCTATCAGTGGGTGTATTATGGCGGGGCATTTGCAGTGCCAAGTCGCGGTTGGAGGGTGTCCCTGCAGCTGTCCTGGCAGGGTGCCCCGAGGCCACTACCACAGCCACTGGTAAGCTGGTGGGCTAGGGGTCCCAGATCCATTGCCTGGACCTGGGACTGTGCAATGGGTCGGGCTTTTGGAATGTTTACCCCCCTTTATCTTACCAACTATGATCTACAAGTACAAGCATCAAAGCAAGCCTAAGGACAGCAAATCACCCAGAGGGTTTAGGGTGGGTTCGTGGAATGTGGGAAGTTTGAGAGGAAGAGCGGGGGAAGTCGCTGAGTCATTTAGTAGGAGGTGGGTGGATGTGGCATGTTTGCAGGAAGTCCGGTACAGGGGTGGATCAGCCAGAAAGATTGTTGGG
>JAGKTI010034102.1:0-11528 GCA_018397915.1 Birgus latro | reverse complement strand
CAATGTCAGGAGAGGCAACAGCTCCCTGAACTTCTTCCAACCACTTCTCACCCTAGCAACCGAGCTAGCTCCAGCCCCACCTCCAGCACATAACATGTCTCCCAAATAGCAAAACTCTTCCAAACATTCAAGAGCCTCACCAGCAAGTTCAATCCTTTCACGCCTAACAATCTCCACCTGCTCTCCCCAACATACAGTATATATAATAATACTGTACTCAACACTGATAAACATGTCATTTATTTACCTTATTGTGGTGAACATAGCTGAAGCCGTTAGACAGTCCGGACTGCTTCTGGCTTTATCGGACTTTTTTCGATATACAGTAATCTCTCCACTTTCCGGATGACCACTATCCAGTTACACCACTATTTGGACATCGTAGGCTGACGTTTGCCCCCCCCAAAAAAAAAAATCCGATTTTTATTTTTTTTTATTTTTTGACCTGTCTTTTCAGGTACATGTTTAATGTGTTATGCTGTATAAGCAACTAGTAAACACTCATTAAATTTTGAGTAAAGCCTGTTTGGTGTTACAGTACTTTGTGATACAGTAGGTACCTGTCCCACCGGAACACCCCTCTATTTTTCCCATTGATTCTTAACTTCAAACTTCGACGTTTCGCGTTTCGCATGGTTTTGGCGGAACATTATACAACCACTGATAGGGCAGCCCCAGGAGGCTGCCCTATCAGTGGTTGTATAATGGCGGGGCAGTTGAAGTGCCAAGCCGCGCTTGGAGGGTGTCCCTGCAGCTGTCCTGGGAGGGTGCCCCGAGGCCACTACCGCAGCCACTGGTAAGTTGGTGGGGTAGGGGTCCCAGATCCATTGCCTAGACCTAGCACTGTGCAATGTAAAGGGCCTGTGGAATGTTTACCCCCCCCTTTTATCTTACCGACTATGACTAAATACAAGTATATGCAGCAAAGCAAGCCTGAGGACAGTAAATCACCCAGGGGGTTTAGAGAGGGTTTGTGGAATGTGGGAAGTTTGAGAGGAAGAGTGGGGGAAGTTGTCGAAGCATTCAGTAGGAGGTGGGTGGATATGGCATGTTTGCAGGAAGTCCAGTACAGGGGTAGATCAGCCAAAAAGATTGTTAGGAAGGATTGCTACTACAAGTTGTTTTGGCAGGGGGGAACTGATGGATATGGGGGTGTGTTGGTTGCGGAGAAATGGGTGGAATATGTTATGAATGTTATGAGAGTAAGCGATAGGATATTGGTAGTGAAAATTTTGATCGGTGGGAAAATTATTGCAATTATATCGGCATATGCTCCACAGGCAGGGTTGGATGAGGTAGAGAAGGATAGATTTTGGGATGATTCAATACGTGTAGCAGGTGGTATGGGGGATGATGAGATAGTGGTTTTGGGACGGAATTTAAATGGTCATGTGGGTGAACCAGCTCAAGGTTATGAAAGAGTCCATGGGAGATGTGCATATTATAGGAAACTAGACAAACCACACTCACCGGCCTCACAATGTGAACTGCCAAGGTCCCCAGTTGCATACCACAGGAACCTTCCGATGACATCATCACTCGTGACTTAGCAGGTGTGTGCAAGCGCACACACACTAACAACAATATGCACTAACACTCTCGTCCTCTCTTCTCAATTTGACAAAAGATTCCAAGGACGAAGCTGGACGGTCAATATGCGTCTGATACACACTATGTATCCAATACATAGACTTTTGTGTGAGTACCATCAACACCCGATACGCACTATGTATCCAATATATACACTTTTGTTTAATTACTATCAAGACCCAGTCTGTGCCCACATACAGATATGTGATGTCTCTTGAAGTATTATAAACTTTCTAGTCTCGGCTGACTGCTGCATGCAGCCGCTCGGTCGAGGCACCTTCCTTGGTGAGACAATCAGCCAGTTGTTGTGATGTATCCACCCAGGATACCTCATCAATCTCCCCCAGCTCCAACATGTCCCGCAACACAGCAATATCAATGTGCAATCTCCTGTCTTCTACGCTCCTACAGGAGTAAAGGGCGTCCACCAGACTCTTGTTGTCGATGAAACACTTTATTTTGATCTTTCCACATCCAGCAACCTCACGCAATATGTTGGAGAGATATACAGCAGTTTCAGCACATTCAAGCAGCACCAATGCCTCAGCAGATAAGGTAGATTTGACGACCCTCCTGATCTTTCTTGTCTGCCAGAATATAGGACATCTTGCCTCACTAGCATCTCGTAGGAAGATCACAAAACTTCCCTGAGATCCATTGCCTACAAGGTTGGCAAATGAGGCATCCGAAAAGCACTCTATATGACAGTCCTCGATCGGCCCCATTCTTGGAATGTATAGCTTCATGTTGTCAGTCTTCACCCTTGAGATCACCTTATTGAGTCTAAGCAAATCTGCTACGGTAGCTCGGTTGCTATTCACACTCAACTCACACACATCAAAGGCAATATCTGGACGAATGTGTGTGGCAATCCAATTGAGTTGCCCAATTAATGCTCGGTACTCCATTTTCTCAGACTCGGACAGCTCCCCTGATTTTACAGCTGCACAATGTTTACTCAGCGTGACTGGTTTCAAAGATGAAGCATACTGGAATTGGTCGAGCGTTATGCTGCCATCGATGTTGGAGATGACATTGAGACCAACGTATTTGAAGGCTTTTGATTCTGAACTGCCGATGAGGAATATTTGACTCAAACGATTTATCACTTGCTATTCAAACTCATGTGTACCAGCCCAAAGGAAGTCGTCGACGTAGATGCATACAATGCCTTCGACTTTGCCACCATTGCTCCAAGAGAACAGTGCTGAATCCAGTGATGACACTTTAGCTCCGAGACTGAACAACTGATCTTTTACGTGCAGATACCAATGCCTAGCAGCGTCACAAAGGCTGTAAACAGTTTTCTTTAGTCTCCATAACTTACCATTTGCATATTCAGGCGGAGGACGTAAATGAACAATTCTCTCAATGTCGTTACCTTGCAAGTAGGCAGCTTTCACGTCCATAGTGTGGCAATCCCACTGGTTGGTGGAGGCCAAAGAAAGTGCCAAATGCACTGCTTCCTTTGAACAAGTAGGTGAGTCTTTTCAGAGATCCACTGTGTCTTCCTCAAATTCTCTGGCGACTAAGCGGACCTTAACAATAGGCTTTCCATTTTTCAGTTTCTCTGTCAACCCATCGAACCGTTATGGCACCTTGCCCAACATCATCTACTTCCTCATACACATCATTATTCTGCCAATTTGTAATTTCATTTTCCTTAGCGCATAATACGGCCTCAGAGTTGAAAAGAACAAGCATTTCTGCGTCATCATCAACCACTTCCCATTCGCTAAGATCCCTCTCCAAATCTATCCAATCAATGCTGCCGTCAGAGTCCCTCTTCAAATTATAGCAGTGTTTGTACTTTCCAGTGGCTTTACCTGCCCGACTCATAATCCTTCCAGACACCAACTCTCCACTCTCTGAATGTATTCCCTTTATACGTTGACCAACAGAAACTTTAGGAAGCTGATTAATCGGAACAGAAACTGTGGGAGGCTCATCAATTGGAACCACACCATCTTCTGACACATCATCTGGTGGAGAGTCATTCAACACTTGCAGAGGATCGTCATTAGGCTTCTCCTGGAGAACATTGTTCTTCTCATCACTGCTGACACCACTTTCAACTGTAGTATCTTGCTCTGGCGCACGCGCTAGACGACATACGTGCACTCACACGTATACACCGCCGTGTCTCACCAGAATTTGTTTCCCATCTCTGCCTATTACAATTCCGGGACCGTGCCACTCATGACTGTCGTTTCTTTTGTAGAAGACTTCATCTCCATTCTGGATGTCGTTTAGGTCACTCGAATGTACGTAGTGCCGCAGAGCCCTAGCCAAACGTTCATCTGATTCGGTCTTTATAAACTCTTGTCTAGCTAAATGAAGAGTGTTCAAGTTGTCTTTCACAATTTTCGATGGTGATGAAGGTTCCAAGGCTGGAGGATCATTTGCGTACACATTAGGCAGGCCAGGGTTTTGACCAAAAACAAGTTGGTTAGGAGAAAAGCCTGAGTAGTTGGTGAGAGCATTTCTTGCCGATACTGCCCATGCCAAGGCCACATCCAATTCACGCTGGCTATCAGCCATTATCTTCCTAACAATGTCACCAATGACTGCATTTTGACGCTCACAGACTTCGTTGCTCCAAGGACTCTCTGCAGACGTTGTCATGATCTTGATATTGAAGGCCTCTCCCAATGCTCGCATTTCCGCATTGTTGAATTCACAGCCATTGTCTGTAAGAATTTCTCTAGTTGCGCCAAACACAACAATCCAGCTCCGAAATATTCCTTTGATAATGGTGGACGCACACTTATCCGCGATTACTATCGCATTACAATACCTGGTCGCCAAATCAACAAGGACTAAGAAATAATGCCTTCCCCAAGCTTTTAAATCCATAGCTATGGCTTCGTTAAACTTAGACGCCATGGGCAAACTGACTACGGGTCGGGGCTTGGCTTTCTTAAATCTGCAACAGACTGTACAAGCATCAGATACAGCCTTGATAGCCCGTTCCAGTTTTGAACTTCTAATTCCTGCATCTGTGATCAGTTTAATTAATTTTGCCGATGTTGGGTGTCCAAATTGCCTGTGAAGCTTCAAAGCGGTTTTTTCTACATCACCCCCAAGAGATGCCAACATGATTGTTTCACAAAATTCATGATCTAGTCATAAGGAAATTGGAAGTAAGTAATGGCCTGAAGATGAGGACTTTAAATCAATGATAGTTCCACAAATTTTGACCTGGTCAGTTCCAAGGTTAATCAACATTTTTGCTTTTTTCATGGAACGTCTTCTCAACAGCAAGGGAATATTGCAGTCCACAACATCAGTCACGATGGTAGCACGCATGTTTCCAATGTAGCAGGGCAGAGTAACACGTCTGAGGGAAGAAACTGACACCATCAGCAAAAGTAAACGTTGAGGATGACGCTTCTTCTCTTATAGCATCACGTTCGTAATCAGTGAGCTCACTTAGATAGCAACAGATCCATTCAACTCCACATACAGTTGTAGAACATCCTGTGTCTAGAAGAGCACATCCCTTAGATTCTTCTACTAGAGTCTGTGACTTACCTCTACTAGTGGCATCATCCGCATAGCCCATAAATAACGACAGATGCGCTGTTTCAGAATTCTCTTCTCGACTGCCGTCGTTTTCGTATGCATCCAGACAGTCATGTGCCCAATGAAATCTAGAATCACATACGAAACACATCGATACCTTTCCGCCAGACCCAAGTGGGTTCTGCCTCCTGCCGGTGGATGAGCGTTGGGGAATTCTAGCAGATATGGTTGAACATCGGCCACTACCACGACGTCGATCACGTATTGCACCACCCCGCAACATTCTCCGTCCTTGTCGAGTACCTCTAGCATAAAACGTTTCCTCACCCTCAACTTCGTCACTCCAAAATACTGGTTTGCCTTTCACCTCCCGGGCGGACACCAATGCCTCATTCTGCCTGCCAATTTCACCAGCAAAAATACGATTCAGGGCAGATTTCATATTTTCATATGTCACCTCAGTTATCGCGGACATCACTAGTTGTCGCTCACTGTCTGAAAGTTTGCATGCAGCTAAGAGGATAAAAGCCATCACAGAATTTGGCAGTTCCATGTCCTGCTTTGTAAATTTGAAATAAACATGCTCAAATTCTGTCACGAACTCACGAATGTTCATATCACCGGCTCTTCTGAAGTTGTACAACTCAGAAAAAGATGCAAACTGTCGACGTCCTTTGTCCACGAGAAATAAACCGTCTAATTTTTTCAGCAGGGTCTGAACACCATCCTTCTGGTTCAGAACATCCCCATCAATCTCCGAAGACGCCACCCTCGCTCTTCCAGACAATGACAGGTGAATAGCTAAGGCTTGTTTTTCTTTAGCTAGGTCCGTCAGTTCACACAAAATGTCAATGTCTTTTTTCTAGCTCTCATAAGCAGAATCATTTTCAAGTTTTGGAGGCCACTTGGTCGAATGCGACGCCATTTTTCCAACTATGCTCTGCTACCAGTGTAGGAAACTAGGCAAACCACACTCACCGGCCTCACAATGTGAACTGCCAAGGTCCCCGGTTGCATACCACAGGAACCTTCTGATGATGTCATCACTCGTGACTTAGCAGGTGTGTGCGTGCGCACACACACTAACAACAATATGCACTAACACATACGGTGTGAGGAATGTGGAAGGGGAAAGAATACTCGAGTTTGGGGAGGATATGGACATGATTGTGTGCAACACACATTTTAGATTGTTAGGCGTGAGAGGGTTGAACTTGCAGGTGAGTCTCTTGAGTGTGTGGAGGAGTTTTGTTATTTGGGAGACATGTTATGTGCCGGAGGTGGGGCTGGAGTTAGCTCGGTTGCTAGGGTGAGAAGTGGTTGGAAGAAGTTCAGGGAGCTGTTGCCTCTCCTGACATTAAGACAACTCTCCTTATGTGCTAAGGGGTTTTTGTATGCATCATGTGTTAGGAGTGTGATGCTGTATGGTAGTGAGACCTGGGCAGTATAGGAAGAGGATATTCACAGGTTTAAACATACAGAGATGACAATGATTAGGTGGATGTGCAGTGCGTCCCTGCATGCAAGGCCTGGGGGGGCTGGGTTTACAATGGAAGAGTTGAGAGGTAGGATGGGACTGGAGTGTATTGGTGTTGTGATGAGGAAAGGTAGGCTGAGGTGGTTTGGACATGTGGAGAGGCTGGGGGATGATAATTGGGTACAGAGGGTGAGAGGTGTTAATACTGAGGGAGGGGTAGACCGAGAAAGACATTGGACAAGGTCATTAAGTGTGACTTAAAGGTTAAGGGACTGAACAGGGAGGCTGCCAAAGATCGAGCAGCATAGAAAGCGGCCATTAGGTCACCAAGGCCAACGCATGCAAGCATGTTGGAGCCTTCAAAAATGAAACGAAACGAAACAAATGAGTCGTTTGATTACGTACGAATCCAAGGGAAATAGCAGTCAGATAGATTATTTTCTGGTCAGGAGGGTTGATAGGAGGTTAGTGAGGGATGTTAAAGTTATGGGAAGCAAGGAGTGAGTGTGCAGCAGCACAAACTATTGATTTGTGACATGGTGCTTAAAGAACGAGTGATGAGAAGGAGGGCATATGTACCTAGGAGGAAAATATGGCAGCTGGGAAACCGATCAGTAAGGGATGCCTTTTATAGTGAGATGAGGAGAATGGTGGCTAAACAGGGAGCCGTAGATAGAGGCGTTAATGAACAGTACAGAGCCCTTAAGAAGAACCTCTTGCGAGTTACCGATGAAATATGCGGTTGGACAAGAGGCCCACCAAGACATAAAGTAACTTGGTGGTGGGATGAATGTGTAGAAGCCACAGTCAAGGAGAAAAGAAGGCTTTTCCGGGAATGGAAGAAGGGTGGTAACGGGAAGGAGTACTTGGCTGCCAAGCATAGGGCTAGAAGAGATGTATACAGGGTGAAGTCTGAGAGACTTTTACTTGATAATCTAAATCATGGGGAAAGGAAAAATACAATTTTTAAGGGTGGCAAATCAGGTGAAGAGGGATAATCGGGACATTGTAGGTGAGCAGTGTGTACAGAATGATGAATGAACGGTAGAGGTGAACAGTGGGGATATTAAAGATGCATGGAGAGAACATTATAGCTGGTTGTTGAATGAGGAGTTTGACTGGGATAGGGAAAGTTTAGAGCCAGCAGATCCAGTGTTTGGCCCTTGGCCTTTGATTGGCGCTGCTACTGTGAGTGAGACAATAGGCAGGATGCGAGTGGGGAAGGCGGCAGATGCGTCTGGGTTGACTGCCGAAATGTTGAAAGCCTCAGGAGATACTGGGGTGAGGTTAGTCACTGACCTGATAAATATGATTATATATGAGTGTGTCGTCCCAGATGACTGGCTGAAGAGTGTAATTGTAAATGTGTACAAAGGGAAGGGTGATGCTCTGAAAAGAAGAAATTACAGAGTCTTAGATAAGATAATGAAAGTAATGGAGAGAGTTCTAGAAGGTATGATTAGAGAAAGAGTGAATATCAGTGAGATGCAGTTTGGGTTTATGCCAGGCAGGGGGACCACTGATGCCATATTCATTGTTCGACAACATCAGGAAAAATATATTGGAAAGAAAAGGGAACTGTATTTTGTTTTTGTTGATTTGCAAAAAGGCCTTTGACAGAGTCCCTAGAGAGGTGGTGAAGTGGGCAATGAGAAAGCTAGGGTTGGAAGAGTGGCTGGTTAGGGTGGTTATGGCCATGTACGTGGGTGCTCGCACCCAGGTAAGAGTGAATGGAGTTTCGAGTGATGAGTTTTCCGTGAATGTTGGTGTGCATCAGGGGTCAGTTTTGAGTCCCTTGTTGTTTATCATGGTACCTGAAGCCCTCTCACGCGACTTCAGAGATGGACTCCCGTGAGAGATGTTATATGCCGATGATTTGGTGTTGATTGCAGAGAACGAAAAGGAGGTGGAGGAAAGATTTAAGAAATGAAGAGATGGTATGGGGCACAAGGGCTTAAGGGTAAATCCAGATAAAACAAAAGTGATGATATCTAGGGCTGGTGGCAGTACAATCAGAGGAGAGGGAGAGTGGCCATGTGCAGTTTGCCACAAAGGTGTGGGAAGTAATTCCATCTTGTGCAGTGTTTGTGATAAATAGGTGCACAAGAGATGTAGTGGTATTAGAGGTAGACTGCGAGATAATGCTGATTTTATGAGTGCGGCATGTCGGGGAGGGCAGGTGGAGATTGTTAGGCGTGAAAGAATTGAACTTGCTGGTGAGTCTCTTCAATGTGTGGAAGAGTTTTTTATTTGGGAGACATGTTATATGCTGGAGGTGGGGCTGGAGCTAGCTCGGTTGCTAGGGTGAGAAGTGGTTGGAAAGTTCAGGAAGCTGTTGCCTCTCCTGACGCTGAGAGGACTCTCCTTACATGCTATGGGGTCTTAGTATGCCGCATGTGTTAGGAGTGTGATGATGTATGGTAGTGAGACCTGGGCAGTAGAGGAAGAGGATATTCGCAGGCTTCAACGTACAGAAATGACAATGATTAGGTGGATGTGCAGTGCGTCCCTGCGTGCAAGGCCTGGGGGGGCTGGGTTTACGATGGAAGAGTTGAGAGGTAGGATGGGACTGGAGTGTATTGGTGTTGTGATGAGGAGAGGTAGGCTGAGGTGGTTTGGACATGTGGAGAGGATGGGGGATGATAATTGGGTGCAGAGGGTGAGAAGTATTAATACTGGGGGAGGGGTTGGGAGGGGTAGACCAAGAAAGACGGGACAAGGCCATTAACCCGCCGAGTCCCTTCGACGTACGGTGTACGTCACTATTTTCCACGGACAGACCCAACGACGTACATCATACGTCACTCAATTGCAAGGCCCATTGTGTGCACATTTTTCAACATTCGCGGGTGATTTTTGGTAGGCATATGTAGGAGACCTTCCTCTACCTGCTGTCAAGCAGGGTTACTGCCTGGCCCCTCCTAACCCCCACTTCCCCCCCCTCCTCCCCACACTGGGCAATTCACCTGTTAGCAGCAACCTAGCCAGTAAAGGTATGTTGCCCCACGGTCTCTCTAATGACGAAATTCACGGTGAAAGTGATTCCTGAGGTGGAGGACAAAGAAACAAACAGAAGTGATGAGGTGGTAATGTCATAAAGGAAGGTGCCATATACTGGGGTTATGGGTAAGTGAAGAATGCTAATAAACACCTATATTATTGTGTGAAAACCATTATAGACTTTTACTACAGATAATTTCGTACCAAATAAATGAAATAAATACATAATTTAAAGTGGTTTCAATTAGTCAACCCTTCCATAGTTCATTTTCTTAGCCAGGTACCCTGAAAAAGAAGGAACACGTAAGGTTGAGTGACACCTGTATCAACATTTTTTTACCTCAGGATCGCGATTTCACTATGAATTTTCGATGTTTCTCACCAAAAGCGAAGGTTTCAGCCAAAAAACAAAAAGTCGAAAATCGGTCGGGATCTGGGGGTAGGCTGGGTAAAAAACCGTTTGGGACTTGGCAGGTTAAGTGTGACCTCAGGGTTAAGGGATTCAACAGGGAGGCTGCCAAAGATTGAGCAGCATGGAGAGCCGCCATTAGGTGACCAAGGCCACCGCATGCAACCATGTTGGAGCCTTCAAAAACGAAACGAAACGAAGGACAGAAGTCAAGAGTGAGAGCAGTAGAAATGAGTTATTTGATAGGAGCATGTGGAGTCACATGGAGAGACAGACTAACAAATGAGGAAGTGAAGGGGCGTTGTGGTGTGGTTGAGGACGTGATGGGAAGCCTTAGGAGAAACACGTTAAGGTGGTTTGGGCATGTGGAGAGGATGGAGAGTGAAAGACTCTTCGAGGAGAGTGTATGTGAGTGACGTCAAGGGGGAGAGAGGGAGGGGGAGGCCGAGGATGAGATGGAGGGATGGAGTGGAGAGGTATATGGAAGAGGAGTGTGAGAGTTGGGAGCGTGGTAGTGAAATGGCAGGGGACAGAGTGACATGGAGGCGATTTGTTTGTGGCCACCCCGTGTGGGATTAAGGTGTCTGGCAATAGATAGAGATAGATAGATATATACACACACACACACACATATATACTGTACATACATACATACACATATACAGTAAGGTCCCGGGTTACGTCAGAGTTCCGTTCCTGAGACATGATGTAAGCCGATTTTGAACATAAGTCGAGTTTTACAAATTTTTCAACCATACATTGCATACTATACAGGCAATATTCTTATAACAGGTTTGTATAAGAAACACAGTCTTTTGAACTGATGATATTTATTGAATAAAATATAAGTTGCATTTGCTACAAGTCTTCGTCATAGTAGCTCCCTCGCTGAGGTAATGGCACTTCTCATCGTCATGGCAACCGCTTCCTCACTCTCCCGTCCTTACGTGCCCACTGCCAACACACATTTTATTCCTAAATTCAAACACTTTTCATACTTCATCATACAATAAAGTTTACCATAAAATACTGTCATAAAATATGAAATACGAACATCATTACCAGCACGATAATGTAAGCATATCTAACATCAATTTTGATGGCTTTTTTTCCCTCACTCGATCACTGATGCTTTTTCTCCTTTCTCATTACGCTTAATAATATCTGCTTTTTCACGTAATGTGAAATATATGTTGTACTTGCTACGAGTCTTCATCACAGTAGCTCACTCGCTGCAGTAACGGCACTTCTCGTCGTCATGGCAACTGCTTCCTCAATCTCCTGTCCTTACACACGTGCCCGCTGCCAACACACGTTTTATTCATAAATTCTAACACTTTTCATACTTCATCATACAATAAAGTTTACCATAAAATACTGCCGTAATATATGAAATACGAACATCATTACCAGCACGACAATGTAAGCATTTCTAACATCAATTTTGATGGCTTTTTTTTCCTCACTCGATCACTGATGCTTTTTCTCCTTTCTCATTACGCTTAATAATATCGACTTTTTCACGTA
>JAGKTI010034101.1:0-11528 GCA_018397915.1 Birgus latro | reverse complement strand
TGGGTACTGAAGGAATGCAGAGACCAACTGGCAGATAAGATTCACAGTTTAATTGTGTGTTCGCTGGAAGAAGGGAAAGTGCCTCGGGAATGGAAGAGAGCAAATGTGGTACCAATTTATAAGGGAGGAAACAAGGAAGAACCCCTGAACTATAGACCAGTGTCCCTAACCAGCATGGTTGCAAAATTTTGTGAGAAGATTCTGAAAGATAGGTGGATAAAATATCTGGAAGAGATGAATATTTTGACTGAAAGTCAGTTTGGATTTAGAAGTGGAAGGTCATGTGTTTCCAACTTGTTGAGCTTTTACTCAAGAGCGATTGATGTGCTGCAGGAGAGAGACGGTTGGGTGGATTGTGTATATTTAGATTTGGAGAAGGCCTTTGACAAGGTACCCCATAAGAGACTAATGTGGAAACTAGAGCATATAGGAGGACTGAAGGGTAACCTCCTGGAATGGATGAAAGACTTTTTGAGAGACAGACAAATGAGGACAGTAATAAAGGACAGGATGTCTGGATGGAGAGAAGTAACAAGTGGTGTCCCACAGGGCTCGGTGTTGGCACCAGTAATGTTCCTGATTTACATAAATGATATGGTAGATGGAGTAAACAGTTATGCAAGTCTGTTTGCTGATGATGCCAAGATCTTGAGGAAGGTAGAGGTTGAGGAGGACTGTAAAATGCTGCAGGAGGATCTGGATAGGATACATGACTGGAGCCGGATGTGGGAAATGAAATTCAACGCAAAAAAATGTAAAATATTGGAAATGGGTAAAAGCACCAAGAGACCATCACTGAACTATATGATGGGTAATGAACCAATCACAAAAGCGAGAGAAGAGAAAGATTTAGGAGTGCTGTTCCAGGATAGTTTGTCACCAGAAAAACACATCAACAAGATAGTTAGAGAGACATATAAACTCTTGACCAACATAAGAGTGGCATTCCATTACATGAATGAAGAGATGATGAAAAAACTGATAGTGGCCATGATCCGCCCCAGGTTAGAATATGCGGCAGTAGTGTGGTCCCCACACAAAAAGAAAGATATAAACAAGATTGAGAGAATACAAAGAACAGCAACCAAGATGGTCCCCAGTTTGGCAGATCTGTCATATAGTGAGAGGCTAGAAAGGCTGGATTTGCCATCCTTAGAGGAAAGGAGAGAGAGGGGTGACATGATTGCAGTGTTCAGGACCATGATGGGAGTAGATAAAATTGATAGAGAAGATCTGTTTTTATGGGATAAGAGAGCAACAAGAGGACATGGACTGAAACTGAAGAAGCCGCGCTGCTTGAGGGACATCAAGAAATATAGTTTTTCGTATAGATGCATAGACCTGTGGAATAGACTGGACAAAGAGATCGTCCAGTCTAAAAACTTAAACGAGTTTAAAGCTAAATTTGACTTATTGAGAAACAGAGACGGGACCCCACGAGCGTAGCTCATTTCCTGTATATCACAATTAGGTAAATTAGGTAAATACACACACACACACACACACACACACACACACACACACACACACACACACAGTAATACCTTGTGGGGCCACATCCACTTACAGTACGTTCTCCTCACACCGCCATGTCTGTTTTCTCGTCTGATACCACCAAGGGTAGTAAATTATATCAGAAGGGATCCATGTCTGTTTTACTTGAAAGTCATCAAACCATATTATGAAGTAGGAATGAATCTCCTTGTTTAGCAGTCAAATCAGACCTGCTGTCAACTGAGCTTAAAGGAGTTTGACATTTCTGTGAGATTGGAGCAGAGTGACTAAGGTTATAGACAACTGGCCATCTGTATGCTGCCACAGACTAAATATTGTAATGTGTAGCAAGACTTATGTCCTGAGCATGAGGAAATGTATGTAGACACTTCTCTGCCAGCTGTAACAGTGGAAGGTGTTGTATGAAATACATTATGTGGTAAGGTCTCTCCACCAAAGTTACCATTCTTTCATAGCCCACCATTCTCCTTTAGGGGGATTGTTAAGGAGCTGAAGGCTGTTAGTATAACGTGACAGCTTTAATGTCTGCTCATTACCATCGGAGGGTGTCTGTTGCAAGCATCAGTCCAAAGAGCAAGAGAAGGAATTTTACTTGCTTGTCATTTGGGGAAGATGATAGATATGAAATACAAGTTTGTGCTGGCAGAGTATTGTGTGCATATTTTTGCACATGCCTGTACCTCAGACAGATGCAGTAAGTCCTGGTTATATGCCACAGATGCTAACAAATACAGGGTGGTTCATATATAATATGTCTGATCCCATGTGTTTTGTCCTTGCTTTTTGCACCATACCTCACCCCAACCTATGTGGGAAGAAGAGGTTATGATGATGATAATTGCAGTGATGAGTATAATGGCTGATATTGATTATCATGTTGATTATAATGATGATGATTGATGTGGTGAAGGCTCAGTCAGCATTACCGGTACCATCTCTACCCTGCATCATTTTCTGTTTCCCATAACCCTTTCTTAATTTATATTGATTGCTTGTTTACATCCATTGTTTGCATTTTTTAAAACAACTAAATATCTCTTCCATTTGCTGCCAGTAATTGCTTAAAGTTCTCTCATTTTAAGTAAGCAGAGCTTTTTACCCTCCTCTGACTTTTGTTTATCTAGTGCCAGACATCTCAATCCCATAAGGGGAGGCCACAGACAAACTAACTCCATGTTGTACTGTTATCTGCCATTTGACTCCCCTCTCTCCATCTCTCCACTCCATTCTTCCATCTCAAGTCACACTCCCCTCCTTCCCTCCCCCCTCCACCTCACTGACATTCTTCTAGTCAGTCTCTCATTCTCCAACCTCTCTACATGGCCAAATCATCTCAAAAAGTATTTCTCCTAATAGCACCACAATGCATCTTTACTTCCTCGGGTTTGTCTGTCTGTCTGTCCATAAAACTCCACACACTCCTCACTTAGTTTCCACTGCTCTCACTCTTGACTTGTGTCCATCCAACAGGATCCAAGTTTCATTTCCATGCTCACTTCCACCCCTCTTCCTCATGTATCTCTCCACTTCATCCTTCCATCTCATTGTTGGTCTCCTCCTCCACCTCACTCACATGCTTTTCTAGTCAGTCTCTCATTCTCCGTGGCCAAACTAACACAACATATTTTTTAAAACAACAGTTTACTTCCTCATTTGTCTGTCTCCACACTTCTCACTTGACTTCCATGCCCACTTCCCTACTCCTTATCACAACTTTCAGTGATCCAGCAGACTTTCTACCCTGCTGTACCCATTCAGGCAATTCCTTCCATCCTTACTCACACTACATAAGTACTTGGATGCACTCTCATTATTTCTTCATCTTTCACTCTCACTGTGTATGCTGTCACTTCATTTCCCTCCTCATATATACATTCTCTCTTAGATTCTGTTTCCTACGCACACGCCCAAACCCATTCACCAAGCCTTGCAGTTCACATTCATCCTCACATTATAGTATCATCAGGAAGCAACAGTCAAGGAAGTTTCCACACATTACCCTCTCTCATTAGATGTTCAATATATTCATTTCCTTGCCAGTTCTCTCTCTTATAGCTCCATCCATATACAAATTGAACTACCACAGAGACATGACATGCAGAAACACGACACAAGGAGACATGAGATTTTTGTCCTTATGCAGAGTCATTTCCCATACCTCACTGGCAGAATAAGATAGCACTGTGGCCCAACATCCTTTCCATAGCACTTCTTCATGACTAGCACTATATTAGTCTTGTTTCAACTAGCATTTACAAAGGAAAGATGGTAGGTTAATCCCCAGTTAAACAGAGCATAATTGAATAAAGTCGTCAAAATACATGCATTCCCCATACCCGCAGACCGAGCCAACACCATCGGATATGTATGGGCAGCCCTGTATTATGGTTTAGTAAATTTTGGGCTTCTGTTGCTGTAGTCCTGTATTCCTCTGTAGTAACACAGTAACCAAACCACTTCTTTAAACCAATATAGTGTCAATTTCAGAATTTTTGCCTATATAGTACGGTATTTGCTTCCTGACTAAATAAAACAGTGTCAGTTGTTTGTAGCTTGTCTGTGTGTGCTGATCATCTAGCTTCTTGGAGATGTTAGTAAATGGGCTGTGAAATTTTGCTAAGGATATATGCATGTCATTATCCAAAGTAGCCTGCCGAAAAATGCACATGTCTGAAAAAGATTATTAGAGGATAATCTTTGTTGTAAGAATAATTTTGGAGGTTAACTCAACCAAAAGCTCATATTGCTTCTTTTCTTTCATGAAATTCCAGTATTTAGTTTCTCCAGCTTTGACTTTGTTTGTAGTTAAAATGAGCCTGGGACCACCACAACAGCAGGTATTATCAGCCCAAAAGATCATAAATAAATGTGGCATGTGCTGTAAAAGGAGTTCGCAAAAAGCCATTGTGCTTTTTTACCAAACAATAAAAATTGGTGTTTTGCATTTATCCTTCCTGAAGTATTGATGTTGGTTGTTATATTTGTATGTCTATTTTTATGTCCATTTTCTTGTTATTTTTGCATTATTATTATTATTGCCATGGCATAGTAGTGTACTCCACAGTCTGCCACAGGAAAAAATATCCTGAAAAAAATATGAATTCTTATCTTTCTTTGGTTGATTTTAATTGGTAACAGGTCAGCTATGAAATTGTCATCCTTAGTCTGTATTTCCCTCTGTGTATGACCTCTAGTCTTTTAAACACAGTGTGGTAAGGAATTTCAGAATTAACAGATCTTGAAATTGTCTCTGTTTTGTGTATTATTTCTTGCAACCTTCAGTTTCTCCTTCTCTGCATTAAAAAGTAAAATGTATTGTCCTAAATAGCACTGAGTATTTAAAACTAACAAGCATCCCCAGTTAACATTCATTTATGTCAAAGATTAATGAGCATCTTGAGTTGATTCCCTTCATTAAATATCCTCAGTTGATTCCTTTCATTTAGGTCAGAGATTAATGGGTTGAGATTTTTCCCTGCAAATATACGAATATTTGTTGGTAACATGGTTTATGTTTTTTATTTTTTTATTTTCCTCTGTGGCTGACTGTATGGTTATTTATTTATTGATGTTATGTTTTTTGTGCCCATTTATTTCTCTTGATTTATTCTATGGTCAGTTTGCTTTCACCTGACAGTAACCTCTAGCTTAGTTTATGGCCAAGTGTAGTCAGACTGGAGAGTTAATTTGAATAGTAACCAAGGAGTCTCATCCCTGCTTCATCACCAAGGCTTATCAAATTTTATGTAGCCACAGACATTGATAACCTCTTAGCATGGATTATGGCCAAGTGTAGTCAGAGTTAAGAGTTAATGTGAATAGTAACCAAGGAGGCTCATCCTTACCTCATCACTAAGGCCTGTTGAATTTTATACACCAGTGATTTAGTACTGAAGTTATGAAAGTTGCCTTGTTTTGTCAGATGGAAATAAACTGGCTATAGTTATGTATGTGTTGAATTATTATATGTTTATATCTCTATTCTTACTTGTAATAATGTGAGAAACTTTGCCCTTGTAGTGTCATCTTCAGGTGTTTGAAATTTTTTAACTATATGGGAAGATCCTAAGGTGCCCCAATAGACTAAACTATTTTGATATACTGTTTCATATCACAGTCATTTGCCATATTTTCCGAAGCACGTACCGGAACTAATTTGCCTGAGGTACCTATCGTCTGTTAGCCACAGCATCTCAGAAATCAGCAGTATTATGTGTTGAGCAGATTATTTTGTGCAGTATGCAATATTGAGTTTGGCAAACTGTGTTGTATAAAGCTGTAAGCTCTCTTACATCACAGCCAATTGTTTATACATTTTAGAACCATCATTATGCTTATTCTGAGGCTCTGCTGTAGATATTTCTCTTACATTGTTGCTTTTTCTTTGTCTGTGTATCGCTTGGGTGTTTGTGATGGTGTTGGTGTCTGTTGGGTTGGTTTGTGGTGGTTTATGATTCTGGAGACGTAGTGAGAGAGTGAAGTATGTAAATGACAATGGTTTGATATCAGTGTTGGAGTGAGCAAGGATGTGTGATGTCCCCATGGTTGTGTGTGTGTGTGTGTGTGTGTTGAAGATTTGGGATTTGAATGGTGAGTGAATGAGTGTATAGGCTTGTTACTATTTGTCTAGGATTTCATAGATGAATGGTGTAATAAAGTGAGACAAGAATGTGTGATAACCTCGTGCTTGCTGAAGATTTTGTGTGTGAAGTAGGGTTTCTGTTGCTGCTGCTGCTGTTATTGTTGCAACCCCAGAATCATTTGGATGTGAACCTGGTGCACTGTAGGAACCCTGGCCAATTCAGCATGTTGCTCTCAGAGGTCTTTTTTTACGGTCATGTTGAAAGGTTGTCTGCGTTGTGATAGTGGGGTGCATAAAGTGAGCGTGTTGTGGTGTGAGGAACTGCATTGCAGTGTGGACATTGTATTTTGTGCTGGTATTGTAGCAAGGAAGGATAATGACTGCTTTGCAGTGCTGCTAGGTGTACTCATGTCTCTGGGAAGGATACTTTTTGAGCGATGGATGTCTGGTGGTGGTTTACGATGATGTTTGTATGAAGATTTTTTATTACTGTAGTGGCTGTTTGCAGTTAAATGGTTGATGATCATCCATTGGCTGATGGTTGGAGCCATTGACCTATGATTTGGAATGATACTGTATGCATTTCACAACACAGTTCTTTTTTGGATGGAGGTTGTTTAGGTTGGGGATGGGGAATATGTAAAGTGTTGTATTGGGTAAAGAGGGATGTTGTTGAGGTACTGTGTTTAATGTTGGAAGTTTTAGATGATTGTAGTGACTAGGTAGTGACCATACAGGATGTAATATTTTAAAAGTAAATAAATAGCTGGCAACCACAGCCATTGGCAGGGTGGGAGCAATGAACTGTATTTTAAAATAAAAACTGCTTTTTAAAATACAGTTCCAATCACAATCCTTTGGATGGAGGTTGCTTTTTTTTGGGGGGGAGTGTGTTCAATTAGGCTTTTAAGTGTACTTGTGTTTTTCCGAGTAGGGTTATTTCTGTAGGGTGAATGCCTGGTGATGGTTTACGAAGGATGCTGTCGAGATTTGGGGTGACAGTTTGCGGGTAGTTAGTTATTGGCTGTTTGCAGTGTGGAAAAAAAAGAATGATGGCAGACCACCACAGCCATTGATAGATGGTTGGGGCAAAATGACCTGTGTATTGATGTGATAACTATGCTATTCATAACACAGTTCCTCTTGGATGGAGGTCATATAGGTAGGGAAGAAAATGAGATGTGTCGGTGGAGGAGGCAGGATGTAGTTTAGGAACTTTGTAGAGTTTGTTGACTGTGATGGTATGTCTGGCTAGGTAATAACTAAGTACATTAAGAAATATTTAATAAAAACAAAATATCTAATCCATAAAAAAAAATGGTTGGCAGCCACTGCCATTGGTGAGGTGGGGTCAGTTGACTAATTTGGAATGATAATACATTCATTTCACAACACAGTTCCATTCCATATATATATATTTAGGTTCTGTTGGAATAGTGCCCAATTATGTAGTGTGTGATGGTTTTTCCCTCTCTGTCTGGATTTCCTTTGAATGTATGTGATACTTTTATGGGGCAGTGATTAGAATATCATGTATTCGTGAGATTTTCATTTTGACAAGGCTGAAATTTAAATCCCTTTGAAGCTTGTTTTCCATAACTGGCAGAATATTAAAGTGCTATTGCTTTATATCCCCTCTTATAACACTTCATAACTGTCATATATTATCTTCTCTGGTTTCAGCTTGGTATTGAAGAGGAAGAAAGAGTAATTTCAGGCCTAGTTGAAAGTGTTTCAGTGACTAGAAAAGAGATAGTTAATGTGAGGATGGGAGAAGACAGTCTCATTTAGTTGTGTGGAGGTCTTGTTGTGGTGTGGTGGTGCTTTAGGATGTTAACATTTTTGGCTTAGTGTGTAGAGGAGCCCTGCTTGTGTCAAAGGTTCATTGTCATCCAGAGGTAGTGACACTTAGTGTCTTTAAGGCATCGAGTTTAAGAGTTGCCTTTATACTGATGCTTGTAGGTTAAATGGTTGTGTGGGTATCCAAAGTAAGCCCAGGATTTTGAGATGTCTAGATTAGGAGTGATTGAAAAAGAAGACCTTAGGTGCAATCGAGATTTTTATCAGGAATGAAAATAGTGATTGCTGATCTTGTTGGTGCAGCAGTCATTCTGTTATGTGTGTGCTAGTGTTTGAGTAACTGTTGGTACTGTTTGACACGGGCTGCCATTTATTTAGTGTGAGTGTTGCAGGTGCTTCTTGGTCATCTGCATAGTACTGTTACTGAAGGAGGAAGAGTCAGGTTGTGAAGGTGAAGAATAAAAGTGATGGTGAGAGGATTTAGCAGCACAAAGTAACTGAACAGCACTGGTGTGCATGTAGGACACTTGCACTGTCAAGTGCTGAACTTCTCTTGCAGTATGATCATCCACTCAGATTTTCAATGTAACTGGGGCACTTCAAAATACATACTTAGGATAAAATTGTATAACACATTCGTTTAATATGTAAAGGCACTTTCTGCACATTATTACAATTGTATTTTTTAAATTATTTTTTACTCTTGTAAAATGCCAACAAAAAGCATCTTGACCTATAAACAGTAATTCCTCACTTAACAATGAAGACATATGCTTGAAAACTATTGTATTAGGTGAAAATTGATCCAAGTGATGGTTAGGTTCCAGCAATACGATTATTCTATATAAAAAAATGCCATTGTATCTGCCTAATAAATTTTAATGCATAGACAAGTAAATTTGTATAGATTGCAGCTTCAAGGTTGTATGGTATTGTATTAACCTCAGTCCTTCACTGCACATCTTTACAGCATAATTATGAAGTGTATAATATGTGAAAATTGTTCCTAACTTGGCCAGTAGTTTTGTTGTGAAAAATATGTTAGGTGAAAGCTTGTTAAATGAGGAATTTGCTGAAATCTCTTGTTTCACAAAATTTGTGTTTATATATCTTTTTTTTAACAGTCATGGACATAAGTTTCTGTATGATTCCACAGTACCTACTCTTAGGGCAGATTTCACAGTTTCCACCCTGACATCTCACATTAAATAGGATCATTAGTAATAAACAACAATTGTTTCACATTTTAATCAAATGTTTCTGAGTTTCCACATTGATGCATCATGTGAATCATTTACAGTAAGAATAACATGAAGAGAATGATAATGGTAGTGTTGATAATATTTATGAAGATAATTATGAAAGTTTAATTTCATATTTAAAAAAAAAAAAATGCTATCTTTATGTTTAATGATAGTAGTCAGCAGGAACAGTTGAATGATGATATATAGTTAAAGTTGTCCCTGACTCTCAAGGGTATTTTGTAATTCCATATTAATAATATAACAGAGCTAAACAATTTACTTTATTATAAAGCATAATCATTTCACCAAAAAAAAAAAAAAAAAAGTGGGCATTGTACCTTAATTTAAGAGATTTTGTTTGCATTTTATTTTTGTTTGTCCTATTTATTGTTTTGTATATAATCTGTAATGCTTCCTTCCTACCCTTATCCTCTCCTTCCTTATCTTCCTCCCCCACCTGTCCCCTTTCTTCCTCCTCACTCAATCTCCCCCCTCTTCTAATCTCTATTCTTTTAATCTTCTCCCTTTCCTACTACTATTTTCCACCTCATCTTTGTTCTCTTTCCTCACCCTGTCTCCACTTCACCTCCCCCCCCCTCCTCCTCTTTGTCATCCTCTCCCAATTTCTCTTCTTTTGTTCATCTTCTCCCTCTTCCTCTTTTACTACAATTCTCCCCATCCATCTCCCTTCTCTTACTTTTTCTTCTTCCTCCCCTGTCCTCTTCTCCCTCTTCCTCTCCCTTTCCTCCATGTTCTCCTCCCTTTTCCTGCTCATCTTTTACCATTCGTCTGCTCTTCTTCCTCTTCCTCCATCTCCTCCTGTCTTTACCTTCTTCCTCCTTGCTCTCTTCCTTTCATCTTCTACCCCTCCTTTCTTCTTATCTTTTCCTCCCCTGCTTCCTCTTTTTCTCCATCTCATTCTCCACCTGACCCATTTTCTTCACCCTCTTCCTCTCCTTTCCTGCTCCTCTCCCTCTTCCACTCCTCCTTCTCCTCTCCCTCTTCCACTCCTTCCATCCCTCTCCTCTTCCCATCCATCTCCTCTCACTCTTCCCTTCCCCCTGTCTCCTCATCTTTACTCTTTTCCACTCATTTCTCTTCTGCTACTCCTTCCTTTTGTTCTTCCTCTTCTGCTCTTTCTTTTTTATTCCCTCTCTCTCATCTTCTTCCCCTTTTTCCTCTTCTACCCCTCCTTCCTTCTGCTCTCTCTCTTTGTCTCCAACTTCTCTCTTCCTGTTCATCCCATCCCCTTCCATTTCCTCTGTTCCTATACCATTTCTCTTCCTTTTCCTTTTCACTCTCTTTCCCCTATTTCTTTTGTCCTCTCACCTTGTCTTCACCACTCTTATCTTCTTTTCCTCTTCCCTCTCCCATTCTTCATCCTCTTTCTCCCATTTCCCCTTCTTCTCTCCTCCCTCTCTTTCCCCTTTATTTTTCTCACCTCCCTCTCTCTCCCCTTTATTTTTCTCTTCTCCCTCTCTTTCCTCTTTATTTTTCTCCTCCCTCTCTTATCCCCTTTATTTTTCTCCTCCCTCTCTTTCCCCTCCTCTTCCTTGACCACTTGTTTTTCTTCCACCCCTTCCTCTTCCCTACTTTTCCCCATTGTCATCTTCCTCTCCTCTCCTCTCCCTCTACCCCCTCCACTTCCTCATTTTCTCTTGCACCTCCCTTTTTCTTCTCTGTACTTCATTCCCTCTTTTCTTTTGATTCTCCTGTCTCTTCCTCCTCCTATCTTCCTTCCACATCCTCCTCCTCCTTCACCCTCTTCCTTCTCTACCCCCTGTTCATCCTCTTCCTTTTTTCTCATCCTTTCGTTTTCTCTTGCACTCCCCTTTCTCCTCTTCCCCCTATGCCTCTCTTTTTCCTCTTCACCTTCATTCCTTTCCTACCCTGTCTTCCTTATCCCATATTCCTCCCCACCCTTCCTTTCCTCTTCTACTCCCCTCTTCCTCTCCTTGCTTCCTACCCCTCTCTTCCTTTCCTTATCTTCCCTCCCCTCTCTTTTATTCTTTTCTACCCTTCCCCTTCCTTTCCACTTTCTTCATGCTCTTCTGCTCCTACAACTTCTGTTCCTCTTCTACTTTCCATTCCTCCTCCTCCTCTTCTATTTCCCCTTCCTAGTCCTCTTCTACTACCCCTTCCTCTATTACTCCCTACAACTTTTCCTTTTCTACTCACCCTTCCCCTCCTCTTCTACTTCTTCCCCCTTCCTCTCCTGCTTTTCTACCCCCTTCCTCTCCTGCTTTTCTACCCCCCCTTCCTGTCCTCTTCTAACCTCCCTACCTCTCCTCGTTTACCCTATCCTCCTCCTCTAGCCCCCCTCCCTCTCCTCCTCTTCTACCCCCCCCTCCCTCTCCTCTTCTACCCCCCTTCCTCTCCTCTTATAG
>JAGKTI010034100.1:0-11529 GCA_018397915.1 Birgus latro | reverse complement strand
AAACCTCGATATAATGGACTTCAGTAGACCGGAATTCGCTTTTATCGGACTCGAGGAGCTACCGGACTAAACTCCTACATATCGGAAAAAGTCCGATACAGCCAGAAAGCAGTCCAGACTGCCTGACAACTTCTGCTATGTTCACCACAATAAGACAAGTAAAAGACATGTTTTTCAGTGCACAGTACAGTATTATTATACCATTTGATTAATGTAGTGAAGGTATAACACAGTACAATACTGCAATGGTGGTGAAAACCACTGATGCAATCCGGACTAATGTCTGATATATCGGAAAAAGTCCGGATTAGCAGGGCTAAGTCCGGATGTCGCTTTTATCGGAATTTCGCATATTTCGGACTGGCCTGAGCCCCAATTAGTCCATTATAGCGAGGTCTTACTGTGTGTGTGTATATATATATATATATATATATAAGGAGCCTCTGTGGTACAGTGGCAGAGTGTGCGTCTCGAAGACTGGTGGGCGCAAGTTCACCTCCCGCCAAAGTTGTAAAACTTTTGGGAAGCGTTCACCAAGCCACTGATCACTTTGGCATACACAAGGGGTGCTGTGATTGAACCAGTGTCGTATACTAGTATGCCTGCACCCAATCAGCTTAAGGCCGGCCGATTACACTTGGTTCACAGACTATACACACATATCCAAAGCCACTACAACACAACAATTACAATCACAAGCACTTTCCACCATACATACAATCTCTACCAGACAGCCTAAGCCACTGGGTAGAGATACATGACTGAATCATCCCTGCTTCAGTAGGGATAGGCCGGCCCTGCAGTGGACCTCAACAGCTGATGAGGATATGTATATATCGTCAGCACTGTCATCATCGTCATCACAACAACCACGGCTTCTTTTAACATATTTTAGACATTACTGACTAGAAATATAATCAAGAAGATGATAGTCATTTATCATTACTGCAATAACTCAGTATTATTATCATCATCATCATTTGCACTACTATCATCATCACCATTGTCATTATTACAATCACCATCATCAATATCAGATTCACCTAATAATCAACTAATCAGTATCATCATCAACATCATTGCCATCATTACGATCATTGTTAACAAGATCATAAATCACCTTATAACAGTCTATCATCATCATCATCATTATCGTCGTCATCATCATCCTAACCACTTCATCCACAACATTTAATGGGCTGGGGATCATCCACACAGGGAAAAAGGAAAATACAAAGCTAGGAGAACTACTAACAAAGTGCCCAGTGAAATGAACCATACTTTCATCAACCATTCAATCCTTCAAAAACTAAGCCACACTTTTAATAAAACTATAGTGCATTCATTTTAACTAGGCAATAATTTTTGTCCTTTTGTAGCTTATTTCTTGTAGCTCAGTGGCAGAATAATAGAATACCAAGACTCAACATGAATTCCATAGCACTTCTTTGTGACTAGCACCATATTCTAGTGTTAAGCTCAGTAAATATATTTAAAATGGCGATGGGATTTCTGCACCTAGTTAAAGTGAACAGAGTATATGAACAAATTTCTTTCTTTTCTTTGCAATTTTCTACTAACTCAAAATTTGGACTTTTTAAAACATTTGTATCAAGTATATTATCCCCTGTGAAGTGTGGGGACCCAAGGCTTTCAAAATCTAAAACAAACAGGCCTTGGGTTCCTTCTTCCTTAAAAAAAAAAAAAAAAAGTGACCAGCCTACACCCGTAACGGTATTACAATAGAAAAACCTCCAGTCACCTCTTGGAGACTCAAACCTGCATGGAAGAGAAGACCATAATCCCAACAATAGTTCTTTTACACTAACTTGGTCTAGATTTGCATTCTTTTGCAATTTATTTCACATAGCTAGACAATAGAAGAAGACACTGCTATGGCTCTGCATCCATTCCACAGCAATTCTTTGTGATTAGCATCATTTTCTAGTGTTAATCTATTGTTACAACTCAGAATTCAAGATGGAGAGATGGCAAGAATGGGATAAGTTAGAGTAAAACCAGTACAGCACCCACAAATCAGTAAGACAACATAGTACAGTACTTCCTTCAACATAGTACTCCTTTCAACAGAGTACTCCCTTCAACATAGTACTCCTTTCAACAAAGTACTTCCTTCACCACAGTCTAGTTACAAATACTCTCAATTTTGTCCTGATAATGCTCCCCTTCTTCACTGACCCTTCATAAAACCAGCGATGAAGAGTAACAAAGATAACCCAATGGAAACTATGACTGTGAAGTAAGTCTAATCCATAATATACTGGTTACTGAATGGCTTGTTGGTCATTTTGCACTATGGCACAGAATTAAATAGCAGACGGGGCTGTTTGGCCACTCTGCCTAGGGAACAACTACTAAATAGCAGATGAATTATGAGATTATCATTCACTTTCTGTGTCTGCCCCCTCTTTTCTTATTTCTCCCAACTTTCCTGCCACTTTTTATTACTCCTCTTTCCTTTACAGGTGGCTTCACATTGAGTGACAAGCCTAATTATTTCCTTTAAATCAGGAAACCATTTACAATGCTGGATGGTAACCATATAACCAACCCATACGTGTTCCCTTCTTGTCAACAAGTAGGTTGGTGGAGGGTTAGTTCCCCTCCCCATAAAACAACTAACTCAAAGACAAACGGCCACGCCTTACGGGATTATGGTGTCTGGCTATAGACAGATACAAAGGTGCTTATGAGGCTCCTAAGCACTTCTTTACCAGTGTATACTCCTGCGTGTGGCACATTAGTTCTCTCTTGTTTAATATTAACATGACTGCAACTTATGTTTGTATTTAGGATTCATCTCTCCATCATCCAATCCCCTTCCGCCATATCAAGAACACAGCAGCCAAGGGAATATTAAATGTATATGTATGATGAAATGGAGGAATGGAGTGGAGAGGTATATGAGACAGAGATATTTCCCATGCCCTTAGTAGGGAGCACCTATTATTTATTTTTACCATTGTCTTTCGTCATTCTGTGTCATTCGTCATTCAGATTAGTCTACCTTGTATCTTGTGTGCACACAAGAGCAACTTCTGTGCTGCCAGGAAAAAACGCTTATCCAGCATCCTTAATGTCCCATTCGTGCTGAATAATGGAAGTTACAAGACTCACACTGTGGCTTGGCTGATGCCCAGTTTGTCATCAACCACACTCTATATTTTTTTCCTTACGACTGATAATCATTTCTCCATATTTTAGTATGCCTATCACAATGCATAGCTGTTAACTACAAGTTTCTATATAGCATTACTACACATTTATAATACAGTATAACTTACCTAATTAACAGTGAATAGTAAAAAGAACTTGGGCACTTTGTAAACAGTGATTCAGCTGATGGGCAGTCATACTCTACAGAAAATTGTAAATGTGAATGGTAGACTCAAAGTAGTTCTACATACCTTTATGCAAAAAATATCCCACCTACATTAATTAAGCAAGTCTAGCCACCCATGTTCTATAGTATGATAAGTATCATTTACTTCATTCCAGCATCTAGTATATAAAACTCAATGAAAAAAGTGGGGGGGACAATCAATATGTTGTCCCCCCCTGAATGAGAAGTGGGGGGTATGTCCCCCCCATCCCCCCCACGGATGATGCCCATGCACGCACACACACACATACACACACACATGCACGCAAATACACACATGCACAAATATAATACAGAAAACAAATACGATATAATAAACAGTGAAAACATAGTAAAAACATAATACTGTACACAACATATGAAGTAAAACAAAATACACACACCAAACACACACAACACACACAAAACATATGCAATGGAGTCAACTACACTCCCATGGAGTGACGTCATGCTCAGATCAAACTGTACCACCAAATTTACCATGTTCCACGCTAGGGTGGTCACTCTTTTCTTCACGATAGCACCAAACTCTGTGCAAAAAAAACATATTTCCAGAGATACTACTGTGCCTGAAGCACTGTTTACATGCATACTAAGGTCCCCACAACACTATAAATTCTGACTCATCTGTGAAATGCACTACAAAACTCTGACTCACCTGTGTAAATCTGCGTACAAGACAAGTCTTGCCCACACCGGCATTACCAATCAGGACCACTTTAAACAGAAATTTATAGTCCTCCATAGTAATGGTTGCTCTCAGTCCTGAAAAACAAGCAAGCACAAATCAAGAACCACACAAATTAATACTAAAAAGGTTACAGTACCATACTGAGTTAATACTACTGTAGTTTTAATGTTATTACATTCAAATGTACAGACATTAAACAGTTCCATATAAAAATAACACAAATATACCATGTTGATCCTGCATGATACACCCCTGCACAATCCCACTCTCAATACCACACTGAACTGTAAGCAATAACAGTGCTGTAAATGAAAGTGACACATGCCTGATAAGATAGTACAAAGCCTATGAGAATCTGAAACACCTGGTTATCACACAACTGGGAAGTGAGTACAATACATAATAGCTACAGTATTAACTATTGTGATCCAGTGGTCCTTGATGTAAAGCTTATTATTATCATCCTAATGTTATTATCCTCTATTATGAATTGAGTGATAAGCCAAATGGTTTCCTGTAAGCCAAGAAACCATTTACAACGCTGGGTGGTAACCATATAACCAAACCATACGTGCTCCCTACTTGTCAACAAGTGGGTTGGTGGAGGGTTAGTGCCCCTCCCCGTAAAATAAATAACTCAAAGTCAAATGGCCACCCCTTACGGGATTATGGTGTCTGGCAATAGATAGATAGATAGATGAATGGAATGGGTAACAGACAGACAGACAGACAGAGAGAACCATCATTAGTGCCCAGTTGAAATATATCACATATCTACCTACCTACAGGTATGGTCAAATGCCTTGGCAGTAAATCCACCAGTGGTGAAGAAATGTTCAAGTACCATATGAAAACAACCCAATGGTAAACCAGTACAGAAGCAGCACAAAGCCTTTGTAGTGAAACCTCTGGATATAATTTTTTCTTAGCTTACACAAAATCACTGCAACGAGTGGATTAAAAAAAAAAAAGGCTTAATATTTCATATAAATTCACATTTGGAAAGAAACAGAAAAACATCAAGAAAACAATAACTACTGTACTATATTATGTGAAAAAAAAAAAAACTACCAGTAGGATTTAACACAACTCTGTTGAAAAGCTTCTGGCAACATCCCAAAAGTAAAAGTTTACAACCTAAAACATTTACTGTCTTCTAAATCTTCTAAATTACAGTAGCAGATGCTGACTAATTAAATTCATCACCATCATCATCCAGACCTCATTTCCCACTCTTGGGCAGGGTGAGAAGTAGCAATGTCCAGACAGCCCAAATTTGCTGAATCCAATGAGCAAAACTTCTATTCACTCATCATTCAAGCCCCCGGAATCATGGCTCTATCTGATACACCAAAAACATTCACCACATTCTGTAGCTCCACATAAAAGTAGCTATCCGACAGAGTCAATCCAGAAGCTGTCACATTAAAAGGGGTGCCAAATCCCTGATTATGTGCTTCTCCTTACAATATTCATCCAGCCAACTCAATCTCTTGTCAGTCCCCTAGCCTCACTGACTTCCAAACCTCTCTTCCTCAAACACTCATTCGCCGTATCCCACCACCTTCATCTTGGTCTACCTCACCTCCTCCCTACTTCAAATTCACACACACACACACACACACCTTTTCACCACAGTATTATTATCCATTCTCTCCACATGACCATACCATCTCAGTATATTCTCTTCAATTCTGGTGTCCACAGATTTCCTCACTCCACATCTTTCACGAATCACATCACTATATATCCTGTCCACTCTCTACTCCACATACATTCCTCAGCAGTCCCATCTCCACTGGTCTCAGTCCTGACTTTTCATTTTCGTGCCACACCATAGTCTCACATCCATGTGTTAAATTTGGCACTAACACTCCTTCGTGTAAGCCTCGGGCAGCTGCGACACTCAAGCCTCCGTTTCCTATCAAGGCCTTCATTCCACCAGTTACTTTCCTTCCTTGTGTCACTCTACTTTCCACTTCTTTTGCACATTTTCCTCTTTTCTATCACAGTACCCAGATATCTGAACTCCCTCACCAATCCCAGTCTCTCTCCATTCACACTAACATCACACTGGGTGTCACCTTCTCCCTCAATAACCATCACTTTACTATTTTCTATATTTACTCTCACGGCATGATGCTCACAGACATCAACAAAACTCTGCACTAGTCTACCAAGTTCTTGTCCAGTACAGTATTTGCAAGCAGTACTGCATCATCAGCATACAACAAATATGAGATATTCCATCCATCACCATTCATTACCAATGCCATGCTCTTCTCCATTACTTGTGTTTTTACTTGTCTCATCACCCCATCCATATATAAGGTGGTGCTCCACATTCATGGAATCAATTTTCGAGGGTCTCACAGATTCGCGGACTGCCCCTCTGTGGAGCCAAGCCTGAATTCAATGCATATGGTTGTAAGAAGCTGGAGTAAATATGTAGCTGATGACTTGCCCACAGTCACGTGTGGGCAAGTCATCAGCTATTTGTGATATTTTATACTGCTTTCAGGTCCCAGATATGGTTTATTTGGTACACTATGTGCACACTTCCTCACAGCGGGTGATTTGCGGCTGTAGAGGCATTTACAGGAGGGTGCACCAAACATTCATGGAAAACCCATATTCGCGGGGGTCTATGTCCCCTAACCCCTGCGAATGAGAGGGCTGCCTGTATATTGAACAACCACGGGGGCATCACACAACCTTGTCACACGCCCACACTGATCGTGAACTATTCACATTGATGCCCATTTACCATTACACATGCTTCACTACCATCATAAAAACTCTCTATGGCACCGAGCAGCTTACCATCTACAACGTACATGTGTAAAACCCTCCACAATCCTTCTCTGTCTACTTTTTCATATGCTTCTTCCAGATCCATGAATGCCATAAATACTTTATAGTCCTTCTCACAAGCCTTCTCCACTAACTGTCTTACTGCAAATACTGTATATGATCCACACATCCTCTGCCACTCCTAAATCCACCCTGTTCATCACTCCCCAGAATTTCTGATATCTCTTTTACTTTCTCTATATATACAATTCTTCCATATAGCTTCCCTACCACACTCAATAAACTTATGCCATGATCATTCTTGCACTCACTTCACTCACATTTATTTTTGTACAGGGGTACAATCACAGCCTTTTTGCACTCTGCTGGCAGTTTCACTCATCCAAGCCATCTTACATATCTCCAACACGCACTTCATTCTGCTCTCTCCAATACACTTAACTATCTTTGCATACACCCCATCAGCCCCAGCTACTTTCCCATTATTCAGCCATTTCACATCATTCTTCACCTATGCTAGTGTCACGTTTCCTATCACTGCATTCCGTGTCTACATCCCCCCAAAACCAATCATGTTTACAGTGGCTCTGCTCTCTCTTTTCCCATTCATCAGGCTTTCAAAATATTCTTTCCATCTGGTCCTTTCTTAATCCCCATGGGTTAATAATCTACCACTCACTTCCTTCACACTTTCACATTTCATTTCGCTGTCACTTCTACATTTCTGCACCTCTTTCCAGAATAACTTCCTATTTTCAGAGTACAGGTATACCTCAATATAAGATAACCCTAGATGCGATACCCCGGCTTAACGATGGGGCCGGGGGTAGAAATACAACCATAACCTGCCTAAAGATGGCAAAAATCCCAGTTTAGCGATGGGTTTTTATTTTTTTACCAATATTGATGATATTTTTTACTAAAATTGTGTGATTTGGTTGATTTATAAACTGTTTTTAGTCTTTGATTAATGTGTTTTAGCCAAAGGTGGGATGAACTTTCATTTTGGGGTACTGTTTACTAAGCCTGATTTTTTCCAGACATATTTGATGATTTTCAGATTTTATTTCTTGGTTTTAGTGAGTTATTTACTGGTGCTGGGCTTAGTTTAGTTTCTTTTACATCTGTTAGGCGAATTAGAGTGGTATTAAACTTGTTTTTAGACTCATTTGGGTGGGTTTAGGACTTGGTTGTGGGGGACACCCAAGGATGAAAAACACATCCCTATACTTTACATGTTAAATCTATCCCAAGATATGATACCTCACCTAATGATGGGTTTTTACTTATGCAATTGCATTGTTAAACAAGGGTATACCTGTAATTTGTATTCATTTTTCTTCCTAGATCATCATTTACCTTCTCCTTTTTCCTCTTCACCAGTCTCTTTACCTGATTCTTGCTCTCAATATATTCTGTTCTTATTTCAATTGAACCCCTGTCCTGTAACCACTCTAGCCACTTCTTCCTCTTTCCTCCACTGCTCTCTTAACTTCTTCATCCCTCCATGCCATATACCTTTCTTCTTTGTTGTTACTCTTGCCACACCACACATCACTTAAGCACTCCTAAGTAATCCCTATATGCATTCCACAGGCTGTCCAGAGCCATTTCATTCCAATCCACTGATTCTAACTTCACTCCTACTTTGGTCCTGTATTCATCTGCCATTTCTTTGACCCTCAGCTTCTCAACCTTTAGTCTTTCTCCCTGACTGCTCTTCTCTCTCCTGGTCCACCTCACTCCTCTCAGGTTATCTTGCATACCGCAATCACATGATCTGACAGACCTCTACATCGTCCTCTCGTGGCCCATGTATCAGCAACAATTCCCAGCACTGACCTCTCTACTTGCATGTAATCAACACGATCCCAGTTCCCTCTATACCAGGGGTGTCAAACTCATGGCGTGCGGGCCAAATGTGGCCCTCAGGATGGTCATAAATGGTCCGCGAGATGACAGTAAGATTTATCAGTCCGTGAAACTATAACTGTAATGAATGAAAATGTTGCAGAGACAGAAAATTCATAAACTACCTTTTATTCATAATTGTAACTGATTTCAATTAAAATTGCTAGTAATATCATTTTTATAAGGGGAAACCTTTTGTAAATAAATATCATGAATCCGTTTAAAACCGAAGACGCAGCCACTGCTGGTATGTGAAGGCATGAGCCGCCAGGCCCAAACGTCTTAATTGTCGCGAAAGACACAGAGAAGCGGTGTACGCCAGCACTACACTGATACCTCGCCTCCTTTTTTGTGAAATCGTGAGTTATACTTCGCATTTTAATAACTCAGTTAATCAAACTATGACTAAATATATGCAGAACTGAGGTGTACCTTTGAAATAAAGTAGGGAAACGTCAAAACCGGTAACCACCACCTTGTGCCAGGCTTCGCTACTGTAGGCTATGTCGCCACGTGTTCAGGTTCATGGTGAGTGGGCGGTTTTATTCAGTTATTTATTATCAATTTGTTTTCGAGCAGTGCAAATTTTTAAAATGTAAAAAAATGTAAATCATCTGTTTATCTGCCTTCCAGGCTGGCTCCCACTCTCTCTGTGCTTGTTCGACTGTCTTTACGGCTTCTTGCAAATACGTCCAGGTATATATTCTGTTGGCCTTCAAGACCGTAACTAAATTACGAATTGGCCCTCGAAAGGTTTTGAGTTTGACACCCCTGCTGTATACCATATATATATATATATTTTTTTTATGTGTCCGACTTTGGGCATAGGCCTTACAGCCTGCTATCAAGGCCCAGCCGTCCTCCTACATACCATACACCTCTACATGTGCATTTTTGTGTTTGATATAAGAGTTACAAATGCACAACCTCCTTTCTTGACACATATCCTTCAGTCACTTCCCATTACCATTCTCTCCTGGCACTCCACTACAACCCATTATGTCATCCTCAGTACCATTGCCTACTCTTCCATTCTTATCGCCCATTACGATCACTTTATGGCTCTTGGGCGTTTCTCCCAATGCTCATCTCAAAACCTGTCTTTCTCTCTCTCACTCTTGTCATCAATCGGTGCATAAGCTACGATCACGGCCACTTTCACCTTCTCAACCTTGAACATGACATGCATACACCTTGAGCTGAGGCATTTGTAATCTCTCATTCCACTCTGCCACACTTCATTCGTCAACAAAGCAACTCCTTCCCTGCATCTTCCTCAACCATTCATGCCCGACCTCACACACTTTACATCCTTCCACTCCTCTACTTCACACCCTTTCATCTGCATTTCACACAGTGCCAACACAGCATATCTCGCATTCTTGAACACATTCACCACTTCCACCTTCTTGCCCTCCTCATTCACACTTCACATTCCACATGGTCATGCGAATCTGCCCATTTGGTTGGGGCCATGGGCAGGTATTGGACCCTCCGAAACATTTGCCATGATTAAGTGATTTTAGATAGGGCAATCTGGGAGACACTTAACCCGGCCAAAAACCCATTATATGGTTACCACCCAGCGTAATATATGGTTTCCTACGTACAGGAAACCATTTGGCTTGTCACTCGGTGTAGAGACCATAAGGCATCCCTACACTGAGTGAGTGGATGATGGGCAACCCATAGAGTGGTGAAGTTTCTGAGTTCACAGAGGACTAACAATGTCGTGACAGTTTGTGGTGTGGATCGCAAATTACATTCAGGTTCCAATCGGCAATATACCACTATTTGGTAAAAGAACTATCTTGGTGAAAGGGGTCCTCGCCGCCCCCAAATGAATCCCGTCTCACCTCACATGCTGGGGTGTGGGAGGTAGAGGGATGGCAGAGAGGCAACAGCTCCTGTCGTCTGCCCCGCCGATCGATCCCTGCCCACCAAACTGTCGACATTATATTTTTGTTTTATTTTCAATGAATACAAGTTTCAGTACACTAATCTTGTAAAACAAAATATGTCAGTGACATTTACTTAGTAAAGTTACATTTTAATGTCCCATTAAAGATGCAAACTATCTGGGGATTTCGCATCCTAAAGTTACTGCTGTTCTACATTAGTGTAAAAAACGCTTCTCTATCATTACAATGTTGATTGGCTACTATTGCATAAGAAAATATCTATAAGCCCGTAGTCAGTTATATTTACATAAAATTGTATAATTCGATTATAGTATACTTCGGTAGAATTTTACTGTCTTTTGTTTTGATATAGTGTTGAATATTATTAAGTAAATACTAATATGCATCAATAACTACCTCAAAAAATGTTCAAACACAGCTCTTTAAGGATTACTTACAATTAGATTTTGTTTGTTTCAGCCGAACTATAAGCTTCAGCGTAGTCGTGAAAACTTGGTATTTTGGACTGTCGGCAGCTGTGCATGATGAAATCCTTCGGTGAGTTATAATATGTAAATACAAGGTGAAAACGGCTTAGTCGTCGTCCACACCCTCTAACCATCACAACAACAGTTACTATATATTGTATTATATGCATTTGACAGTTTTATAATAGTTTACACATGTGTCAGTTTCACTTTGATGACGGTCAGATGATTGTTGGTGGAGATTTAGCCACAGTAACTGTCAATAACTGGTCAATTTTCTTTAGTTCACTCGATTTCGAATATATATATATATATATATAT
>JAGKTI010034098.1:0-11529 GCA_018397915.1 Birgus latro | reverse complement strand
TTAGGGAGCTTCCGTAACCGATGAGAATACAGACTTTAGTGTTCAATCCTACTCCCTGTCCCGCTTGTAGGATCAACCAGGTTCCTGAATCTATTGTTCCACTGGCCAGTCCCGTTGTCTTCACTCACATATGGACAGATTCACACACTTATAATACTTTCCGTGTAGCTAGGATTCGTTTTTTGGGGAGAACATAGGAGAGGATACTAGAATAAGACAAGGATAGTAACGAAAAGGGCTCTCCTTAGCCCAACGAAGGACATGTTAGTTGTGTGTGTGTGTGATATAAAAACAGTAATTGATAAATCTCTCCCTTTTTAAACAGTTTCATTAGTATATTTCTTGATGGTACCGCCCCTTATCCTTTTAGTATAAATAAGGACTAGGGTGATGATGATGCGAAGAAGCAGAGGAAAGAGAAGGTAGAAGCAGAAGAAGAAAAGGAAGAAGCAGAAGAAAAGGAAGAAGCAGAAAAAGAAAAGGAAGTAGCAGAAGAAAGAAAAGGAAGTAGCAGAAGAAAGAAAAAGAAGAAGCAACAATAAGAAAAGGAAGAAGCAGAAGAAGAAAAGGAAGAAGCAGAAGAAGAAAGGGAACTAGCAGAAGCATAAGAAGAAAAAAGATTCAGAAGAAAGAAAAACAAGAGGAAGGAAAAAAAGTAGCAGAAGAAGAAAACAAAAAGAAGGGAAGAAGAAAAGGAAGAAACATAGGGAAGAAAATGAAGTAGCAGAAGTTGAAAAAGACAAGGAAGAAGAGGTAGAAGTAAAAAAAATAGATTTGGGATGATGAAGAAGGGAGAGCACAGAGTCTTTTCAAATCTCATAATATTCTTCCCTTGCAAAACGAATCGTAAGTTACAAGAAGGAAATATTGTAAGTGACACTGGCGAATTTGTGTCCTGTTTCCCTCGTAGCGAGTACCTGTGTAGTTGATGATCTTTCAATGTGATGTCATCGGGCCAAACTAGGATTAAGAGTAAATACATGTGCCCCAAAGAGCATAAGTTTTGCGACACTTCTCTTGTGGGAATGAAAAAATATATGAACTATTTTGCAGTTTGAAGCACACGGCAAGAGAGTTTGAAAAGAAAGAATACTCTCTGTCGTTTGAGATGGAATGACAAATATGGAAGGCAGTATGAAAAACACAAGAGTATGAAATGGAAGAATACTCTAGTCGTTTGTAGATGGAATGAGAAATATGGAAGGCAATATAAAGCACACAACAAAAGGGTACGAGAAGGAAAGATATTCTCTGTCGTTTGAGATGGAATGAGAAATAAAAGGCACAGGGAAATACTGCCAGTGTCGCCAAACTTTTGCATGTGGTTGTACATTAAGACTGAATAGATGTATATTAAGATTAAATAGATGTACATGGAGGTTAGGTAGATGTACATAGGTTATTAAAGGTACAGGCAAATACAATAATACGTTCGCCTCTCCTGCCTCTTTCATCCCTTCCTATCCCCCGAAAGGAAGATGGTGGAGTGGAGAAGGGTAGCTTTTTCCTGCAGTCCACCGGTTCACGTTTTAGACGAACTTGGAGCTTCTCCACCATCACTACAACAACAACTACTACTATTATTACTACCATTATACAGCACTACTACTACACCACCATCATGTATCACCACAGTCACTACAACTACTTCTACTACTACAACTTCTACAGTTACTACTACTGTACCATGTGGATTACAGCATGCATCCTTGTCCATTACTTTTCATCCCTGACTCAATGATGAGATAGGAAAGACGAATGTACTTTTGCATCTGCCTGTACACACACTTCACGAGAGAGGTTGCATTAGATTCACACTGTATATATATTTTAAATGGAAGCAACAGTGTATTTAAGAGTTGTTTATTCCTTTATTTATTTATTTATTAGAAATTGTCTAAATCTTAACCCCCCTTCAGTCCAGTGGCGTGTAATATACAGTATGTATATATTTTTTCTTTAATACATGCGATATTTTTCACTTTCTCTCTCTCTCTCTCTCTCTCTCTCTCTCTCTCTCTCTCTCTCTCTCTCTCTCTCTCTCTCTCTCGTTTAGGTTTTTGAGAGTGAATTATATGAGCTTATCAATATGCCCTTTGGCCTGATGCATCTGTGCACCCAGTGGATTAGAGGCTGAGATGCGATGGTGTAAGGGATGTGTCGTGTGAGAAACAAGACATTATTATTATTGCTACTACTACCACTACTTGTACTGCTATCATCATCATTATTCAGAACAGCAGTCCTCGCATACCATTTCGGCCAGTTCTGCTCATGGATGAGGGGGTAACACGCCTTAAAACACATGCATTTCAAACTTAACACACCTTCCTTTTGAATAATAAACGATGGAAGTGAAAAATGAAGAGTTTATGTACAGTATCGTAAAATAAACTACTTGTACAGTAAATAGTTTTGGTGTACAGTATATATCACGTTTTTAACAGTGGCCAAAAAGTAAAGTAATAAAGGTGTGTACTTGTTAATTTATAAGTAGACCTCACTGTGCCAAAGAAAATAAATCTGTACTTATAAATTCTCTCTTATAAGTAGTCTTCACTGTGGCAAGGAAAATAAATCTGTATACATTACTTCTAAATGTATAAGTAGACTTTTCACTGTGCCAGAGAAAATAAATCTGCTGTGCTTCTAAATTTATTAGTAGACTTCTCACCGCGCCAAATAAATAACTTGTGTACTTTTAAATTTGTAAGTAGACCACTGTGCCAAAGAAAATTGTGTACTTCTAAATTTATAAGTGGACTTCTCTGTGCCAAAGAAATAACGTCTGTAAGCTACTTTTAAATTTATAAGTAGACTTCTCTGTGCTGGAGAAATAGCGCGTGTACTTGTAAATTTATAAGTAGACTTTTCGCTGTGCCAAAGAAAATTATGTGTGTATGTATACATCTAAATATAAACGTCCACTTCACTGTTCCAGAGAAAATAAATCTGTGTACTTATAAATTCTCTCTTATAAGTAGACTTCTCAGTGTGACAAAAAAATGTGTACTTATAAATTCTTTCTCCTTTTATAAGTAGACTTCTCACTGTGCCCCCCCAAAAATAATGTGTACTTATAAATTCTCTCTCCTCTTATAAGTAGACTTCTCACTGTGCCAAGGAAGATAATTTGTTTAATTCTGAATAATTCTCTCACCCCGTATTCTGGTTGGTTTGCGAGACTGCCTAACACCTTTTCCTTTGCGATTCATTTTCGGATGCATTTGGGTAAAATAGTTCTCCACGTCATTTATGCAGCGTATGATGTAAAAATGACAACCAACACATAAGAGGGTGGTACGGTGTACTAAGAAAAATAAATCGCTTTGCAAGAGGTGTCAGGGGGGCCAGTAATTAGCTCCCTACTCTGTAAACACATTTCATTATAATTATATGTTGTATAATATTGGCGTCAATTATGGTGTTTAGGCCCTTATTCTCGTCAGTTAAGGAAGTTCCCTAACATCTCTTCCTTAGGGATTTATTTTTAGATACGACTGGTTAACATCCTTTTGCACGTTACCTATGCAGAGTATGGCGATGTTCGAAGGTTTTATATACACAGAAGAGGACAGCAATGTGTAATAAGCAGATTAAATAGCTTAGGAGTAGGTGTTAGGGAGCTTCCTTAACCGATGTAAATACGATTTCGTCTGTGGCTGGGATTAATGTGTATTGTCAAGGAAGCTCCCAAACGCCATTTCCTAAGCGATTTATTTTGTTCAGTACACCTTACTGTCCATACATAAATCTTTCCAATATCGCCATACTCTGCATAAGTAAAGTACAAAAGGATCTTAACCACCCACATCCAAATATAAATCGCTAAGAAAGGGGTGTGTGGGAGATCTCTTAACCTACGAGAATATGACCCCTAACCTTTCAGTGCAGGTCTGTTCCTATGATGAATAAAATTGTTTATAGTTTAACAGAATAAGATGAAAAATTAGTCACAGGATTGGAGGGGTTAAGGTACATGATGTCAGCTCCCTGAGTGTTAGGCTACATTCACACTAGGCGCGGGCGGGTGCTGGCGGGAGTTTTAGATTACTGTAACCCATATTATATCCTTTATATTCTAACTTGGCCTAGAACTACCATCTCCCCGTCTTGAATGCTGAGTTGCAGCAATAGATTAACAGTAGAATATGGCACTAGTCACAGAGAAGAGCTATGGAAAGGATGTATAGCCATCGTACTGTTTGTTTTTGTCATAGAGCTACGTGAAATAAGCTGCAAAAGGACGAAATTCTGGATCACACGGGATTTTATAGGTTACAGTGATGTGGAAGTCCCACCCGCACCAACATGTGCTTGGTGTGGACGAGACCTTATTTCCTGTCAAGTCCAAATTAATCTATAATGCGTGATTTGCCGAGAGATCTATCCCATTTCATTAGTCCTTGCAATAAAGGGATAATTGATGTAGATGTACTGTAATAAAGAATTTAGTACTCTTCTCATGATTGTCCTACTTTAGTACTGTACTTCTGTTTTTCTTTCTTTGCATTACTTTAGTGCTGTACTCCTTTTTTTTCTGTATTTTGCCTCACTTTGATCTTAACTTGGTTGCTGGAGAGGAATGCCTTCATGTGGTGGCACTGATGTAACCATGCTGACCCACTGCCCCGTCATACGTCCCTCAACAAACGCACACCTTGACCTTCGAAGGGAGGATGTGAACTACAGAAGCCTGCAGTCCATGGGCTCAAGTTATGAATCTGGGGCTACAGTAACAGCAACTACTATTACTACTACTACTGCTACCAACTACTACTACTACTACTACCATAAATCTGAATACTTCATCTCTCTTGAATGCCGAGTTGTAACTATAGATTAACACTAGAATACGATAGCCACGAAGAAGAGATATGGGAAGGATGTAGGCCCGTAGCACTGAACAATTCCGCTAATGTGCTACGTAGTGGGAGATGCAGAAATAGGCTAATAAACTTGATTTTTTTTTTTTAATGTGTCCGACTCTGGGCAAGGGGTTCAGGGCCTATCCCAAGGCCCAGTAGTCCTCTTACACATCTCCACATGTCACCACTTTGGCGCTAACACCTACTGTCCATGTTGAATACATACTAGGGCTGTCTCAGTCAGAACTGGTGTATTGGTACTTGCAAGGTATGGATTTAATGACATACCAAGGCATAGCAATACATTAATTTTCAAGATGTAGGCTAGTGATGGTAATAATGAATCTTTACTATCCATTCGTCAGCCCCGGGGGAGGGGGTAGGTTGATTTGGGAGGCGAGGAGCTTCTTGGAGCCTCGCACTCCCCCCAGCTGAACTAACGTATAATAATACCAATATCTTCTCAAATGATCATTTCCAGGATACAATAATTGATTGCATAACGTTAATGTGTTAAAGTGTTAAAAAAAAAGGGGGTCATTTATTTCTTGCGGCTGCCCTATAGGCCCGCGAGAACCTGGCGGACCGGGCAGGGGTTGCGTATAGCCATTAGCAAAGCACTCACTACCATGGCGATCTCCCGCACTGTATAAAATGGCGAGACGGGTAGGATAAAATGACTAATCGTCCCAGAGCTGAAAAGGATAAATTGAAAGTTCCTATTGTTATATTTGTGTCTTCATTGTTTTCACAGTGATCGGTTTTCTGCGTGTGATGCAAAGAAGTTAAGACAACAACGAGCATTTGTAACACTGACTATTTCCTCGTCCCCCTTCCTCCATCCCCCCCCCCCCCATTCCTCTAAGGCTCTATTCACCTGGCGTCCGCTTAATCAGCCATTGCCTCCCTCCCCCCCTTTCTTTACTGTACTTCATCATCTTGGGTTTGGTTGGAAGAGAAATGAGGATGGGCAGTAAGAAGGGCGAGTGGGATGATAAGGAAATAGCGTTAATGCATAGGTCTGTAGAGTTGGTTAGCTGTATTTTTTAGTTAAGGTAATAGGTTGGTTTCTATGGCATATATCCTTCCTCAGTACCAGCTCCGCGTCCCCCCCCCACCCCCAACACTGGATTACATCCCTCCTCTCCCCCAATTCCTTTGTTTGCATCACAGCTCTGGGTAGCTAGTGGAAAGATTTGAAATTAAACTAAATTAGGTTACTTGTCAATTTAGTCCAGGTTTATTGGCAATATAGGGAATTGATTACTAATATGATGTAACAGTATATTTACAGATTTAGTTCAGCATGGCAGCGGCAATTAATGACCACTTTAATACCTGTTGGTTAACCTAAACAAAATGCTGGGAGGGGAGGAATGGTGGGTTACGTGGTCTTACCTATCCTCTAGCCTCGCATCGCCTCCTGACTGACTACTTTCAATTTATGGGCAATATATTGGCTTAATGACCGATTTCAGGATATTGTAATTAATTTTATAGCGCAAATATTTACAGAAGGCTATAATACTATGTTCAGGTAGTTTCCTGTGGCCTCCCAACAACCTTGTGGGAACTAGGAGTCTGCGTTTAAGTGCCTTAATTGCAGCGCCTCCCGATTAAACTAACTTTTATTTCAGTGGCAATCGCAGGTCTTATGACTAATGACAAGATATTATTGAAGATCTTTATTATACAAGCTACACACAGATCTCGAGATTATAGCATTAGGTACCTTGTAGCTGACTAATTGCTCTATACTTTATCGTGAGCACCGTCCCTCCCACAGCCTCTTCCCCCATCCCACCGCCTCTCACCCAAGTGAAATTTTCGTTTTATTGACAGTCTAAAGTTCAGAGGTTAATTTCAGGATTCTGCACTAAATGTTTACTATACAAGGCACATATAGTTCTTTAAAAAATGTTTGAACTCTCTTTTTACTGGGTAATCCTTGTGGTAGCACTCATCAACCTTTGCAACGCTGCCTGCCTAGCCTCGCACCGTCTCCCAGCCAAACGAAATTTTCGTTTTACTGGCAATCAAAGGTTTTGTGGCTAAATCGAGCTTAATACAAAGAATCGTGATCATATAAGGCGCATACAGATTACAAAATTATACTACCAAAATCTCTGTAGAGGCTGAAAATGCCATATGTTGTCTGCTTCGAGCCCGTAACTTTCTCCGATTTGAATTTTGACGCGGCCGCCATTAGCTTCGTGGCGTCGGTCGAGTGAGGAAGTCTGCGGCGCGTGCCCAGTCTTAAGTCTCCTTAAAAAGTGGTAAGTATTGAATGTTATTCTCATAATTTTACATTTACTTACAGATTCAATGTCTGGTTAGTTGAATACCGCATTTTTAATGGATATGATTGTTTTGAAGATTTATTTTAACTCTGAATTGTGTTGCAGTTACTGCGTCGCCGGCGGGATGGCGCCACCGGAAAGGAGACCTCCTTGGTTCACCGGTGATTCCTGAGGATCATCGCTCAACCCAAAACGCTTCATCGCTTCGTATAAGGTGAGAAAGCTTACATGTTTAAAGTTAGTTCACCGTAACTTGGCCCAGTTTTTTTTTTTTTTTTTTTTTAATGAGAAGCACGTATTTCACGTAGCTCAGTGACAGAATCATACAGTATTACGACATAACATAATTCCAGAGCGCTTCTTAACTTTTAAGTTACCTCTTTTTTAAATTCAGTCTTTTACATGGAGACATCTCACTTTTGGGCCAAGTTATAGTGATGAGTACAATAAGTTACAGCCCAGTCACATTAGTGGATCATGTAACAGTGTTATTGTTCTTGACGTTTAGTTTGTGATTTTTGAGAAATGCAGGCAGCTAACGTGATGCGATGGTTGTCTTTTTTGCGGTAAAGGTTTACACATCCTTCCCTACTTGTTTTTTATGTTCAAAGTTATATCAAAGGTTGTTTTTAATTTTGACCATCGTAAGTGACAGCTAACTGCTTGGGGCTTCTTCCCGTCAGGCATCCTTCCTCCCCCCCCAACCCTAGTTTATCTCCACTTTGCAAAGAAAGTGCCATAAAAGAAAAAGTTAATATTAGTTTATGGATATATTCTGAGAGTGGGTTTGTAAACTGAAACCCGTTTGGGTTGTGGTAAGTGGTGGTGGCCACCATCCACTGTGTTGTAGAGCTGTCAGGTGATTGTTTTTAGTGCCAAGTCAGATGATTGCAGTAACCCAGGAAACATTTACTGTGTTGGGTGGTAACCATGTAACCAAATGATACCTTGTGTCCCAGTGCGAAAAGGGATTCCAGCAGGATGGAGCTCATAAAGGTTTACATTGGAGGGGTGGCTGGGGTTGACTGCTCACACAGTTTCACTCGGGTGTGTAAGGCTGTTGGGACAGAATAGCTAAGCATGGGAGCATGGGGCCTGTACGCTCTTGATAGGATAAACAATAATTGGATGACTGTATACATACCAGTAAATAGAGCCTCCAGAATTCATTCATCAGACATTCTGGTGTATTTTAGGTACAGTTACGACCAGATATGCGATCGAGTTGCGTCAAGTAAAAGTTACGACCAGATATGCGATCGAGTTGCGTCAAGTAAAAGTTGATTGCATACTGAGAAATTGTATACTGTTGTCTGTCTAACATGGGTTCACTGGGGATACATTGGGGGTCAAGGGTCATGTCACCCAGTCCAAAAGAAAAAAAAGTATGTCCTAGGCTGGGTTCAGACTTCACCAAGCCCCCCACCCTGCAAGGCTGAGGGATATGGTGTTTTTCAAGTAACAAATTTCAGTATTTCGCACAAAAAGTTATCTCCATTTAAAATCATCTTACATTTTCACCATTATTTTACAGTAGTGATAGTGTTTCAATGCACATGTAAATAGATACTGGGAGGCCATTGCAAAAATTGTGTATGTGATTTTTGCCATCAGTTACTTGGAACTACATAAATTTCCACTGATTGTATCCTCAGCATTCTTATACCAAGGCATGACTATATGTAGGATTTTACATATATAGTTTGGTGAAGGCTCGCTTTAACAGATTCTCGTCTACTGGATTTCAGATATACAGTACTGTACTTTTTGTTATATACCGAACCAAAGTACTGTAAAGTATAGGGAACACATTTGGCATCCTGCCAGAGAAATTTAGGATGCACATCCGTTGCCCTACCAGACAAATTTAAACTCTGAATTCAGGGTTGATATAGGGAGTGCAAGTGGCTTCCTGTCAGACAGCCACTTGCAGGGTGGTGGACAATGGAGATACAGGATGAACTGCATGGGTTGTGCATCACGTGATCAGTGCATGGGTGTTGTATTTCCTCTTCATTATTATTTATTGCAGTGAGGACCAACATTAGTTCTGTATTGCTTATTCCAGTATTTATCAAGGAACATATGCCAAACCCACATAGTACTGATTTTTTTGACATTGTATAACTTGTCCCATGCTGGGTACATGCTGGGTCATTTTCATATATACTGACCCAAGGTCCAGTATAGTGAGTCCCAGTTGGACATCATATATTCTGTAACAGACCATTGGGTACAGTTCTTGTTCACTAAATGGTAGCGTTGTGTCAAGTGAAAACCTATCTCATGATTTATCGTATAGTGAGGGTGATAAAACATGGGTTCAGTGGGATTAGGAATGGTGCCTTTGACCAAGAAACCTCAGAAGTCTCAACAAACTTCTCCCCTGCACCTGAAGCTCTTTCTTGGTCATTCTGAGTTGTCACAGAGTGTCCCAGCTGAGGCTGGGGGACAGCTGAAGGGCCTGGATGATGACTCCAGATCCATAGGAGGAGGTGAAGAGAGATGGGGAGAACAATGCAGTGAGGCCATAGATCTGCTCTTTTTTGGGGGGAAGGGTCTGTGTGGGGGGAGGGAATTCAGTTACCAGGAGCAGCAAAACTATGGCTCATGTCTGTCTAAAAATTCGTACACCTACTCCACATGGTTTGTTAGTTAATCTGTCTATCTATCTATCTATAGCCCGACGCCCTAATCCCGCAAAGGGTGGCCGCCCCTCCACCTCATCCTCAGTCTTCCCCTCCCTCTTCTTCCCTCCACCCCACCTGCATACACCCTCTTAGTCAGTCTTTTATTCTCCATTCTCTCCACATGCCCAAACCACCTCAGTGTACTTCTAATCTTCTCAACCACATCCACCCCTCAACGTTCCTTCACTTCTTCATTCGTCAACCTGTCCCTCCATGTCACTCCACATGCTTGTCTCAAGTAACTCATTTCCACTGCTCTCACTCTTGACTTGTTACCCTCTAGCAAGGTCCATGCCTCGCTCATACGTCAGGGTAGGGATCACAGTACTGTACTATCATGCAGTGACTTCTTGACTTCCATACTCACCTCCCTATTTCTCTTCACCGCTTTCAGTGAATCAACAACCTTCCTTCCCTGCTGTACCCTTTCAAGTATTTCATTCCCAAAACTTCCATCCTTACTCATCACACTACCCAAGTTCTTGAATGCACTCACATTCTCCATATCCTCACCATCCAACCTCATTGTGCATTCTGTGACTTCATTCCTTTCAAACACCATAACTTTACTCTTGTTTACATTGACTTTCAGATTCCTCTTCTTACACACTGTCCCAAATTCATTCACCAAACCTTGCAACTCCCATTCATCTTCACTCAACAATACTGTATCATCAGCAAACAACACCACCAGAATCTTGTTAGTTATTATGACCAAAAATCAGTCGATAAATCTTTAAAACAACCTTTTTTCTTTTTCTTTTTTTTATCTGTGGTGAGGTAGTGGATTTCCCAGGTTATGGATTAAGTTTATAGCCATCTGAAACACCTGTTGTCACTGTGTCATTGTACAGAAGATGAATATCAGTAATATAGTGGAAGGTAAAACGCTTTGGGTTATGTGACTTTTATTTTCTTGCCAAGCTTCATTCATTTCCTCCATGCAGTAATACTGTACCATTTTATGCTCACATCACTTGCATATGCCAAGTGTACAGTTCAAATATGCATAGATCATGTTAATTTGTAACACATTGTCGTATTCAAAGGTTAACAAGAAAGCTGTGCAGGTATTTTATGATTAGCTACTCTTTTTCATTGTATTGTACAGCACAAAAGTTGTTGTTCACAAAATTCATAGATCATGCGATAGGAAGCGTTATGAGAAACACGTTAAGGTGGTTTGGGCATGTGGAGAGGATGGAGAGTGAAAGACTGACAAGGAGAGTGTATGTGATATGTGAGTGAGGTGGAGAGGGCGAGAGGGAGGGGGAGGCCGAGGATGAGCTGGAGGGATGGAGTGGAGAGGTACATGAGAGAGGGGTGTGTGAGTTGGGAGCGGGGTAGTGAAATGGCGGGGGACAGAGTGACGTGGAGGCAATTTGTTTGTGGCCACCCTGTGCGGGATTGAGGTGTCTGGCAAATAGATAGAATAGAGTATAGATGTTTAGCTTGACAGGTGAAGTATCACAAAGTTATAACGCATTCACAGGGCAGTGACAGCTTGGGTTAGTACACCAGGCTTTTTCTCTATTGTAGATGCCTGTTATAGTATGCACAACAGTACAGCCTCCCTGATCTGGATTTCCAAAATCATCATTTTCCATTTCCAAAATATTTTTTCATGCAATAGGAGAGTGTTACCATCTGCCTCCTTACAACCAATGCATA
>JAGKTI010034097.1:0-11529 GCA_018397915.1 Birgus latro | reverse complement strand
ACATGGGACAAGGTCATTAAGTGTGACTTAAGGGTTAAGGGACTGAACAGGGAGGCTGCCAGGGATCGAGCAGAATGGAGAGCTGCCATTAGGTGACCAAGGCCGACGCATTCAAGCATGTTGGAGCCTTCAAAAACGAAAAGAAACGAAACGATGACTTCATACGTGTAGTAAGTGGTATGGGAGATAATGAGATTGTAGCTTTGGGAGGTCTTAAATGGTCATGTGGGTGAAGCAGCTCAAGGATATGACAGGATACATGGCGGATGTACATATGGTACAAAGAATGTGGAAGGGGAAAGGATACTCAAGTTTAGGCAATGAACTTGATTGTGTGCAACAAACATTTTAGGAAAAGAAAGTAGGTTGATTACACATGAGCCTGGGGGAAACAGTAGCCAGATAGACTATTTCCAGATCAGGATAATTGATAAGAGGTTGGTGAGCGATGTTAACCTTTTAGAGCTCTTTCGACGCAACCTGTGTCCAACTGCTTCCGAGTATTGCACGACCCCCAGAGGCTGGCCCTGACCTTACATGCCACACACGCCTTACTCAGCATTGTGCGTGACATTGGAAAATGTTTCCAGTCAACTTCCTCCCCTGCACTTATTTATAAAAGTATTGTTATGAAATTGCTACAAGTTATAAATGAAAAGGTGATCTTCTTAATGAAAGAACAAAAAAGACAAGAGAATATAAATCGCCATATTTTATCGTTCACTCATATATCCAACATTGATTTCTCACAGATATAGAAACATTTCAACAATGCTGGCTGAGAGAAAGTTGTACAGCATTTATTTGCAATAATTTCAGAAAAAAAATTACAATTCTTGCTCTATTAGAAAGATTTTTATGGCATACAGAATAAAAATATCTTACTTCTTTGACCATATCTGGCTGCTCTAGTAGTGGCTGGCTTAACATCATAAAATGTTTCCAATCATTTCATTCCCCTGCCTTTATTGGTAACTGTATTGTTATGAAATTACTACATGTTATAAATGAATAAATGATCTTCCTAATGAAAGAAGAAAAAAGAAAAAAGAAATAAATTACCATATTTTTTTTCATTCACTCATTTATTGAACACAAGTTTTTTAGAGATACTGTATATAAACATTTTGTCAATGCTTGTTGAATGCTCTACAACCTTCTCTCAACATGCACTGGTGAAATGTTTATGTATATCTGTGAGCAATCAGCATTGAATAAATGAGTGAACAATAAAAAATGGTAACTTATTTTCTTTCCTTTTTTTCCCCATCATTAGAAATATCATTTATTCCTTTATAACATCTAGCAATTCTTTGACTAACTATCTTACTTCTACAATGGAACACATTCTATTCATTTCTCCTTCCTCTGAAATCTCCATTCTAGGAGAAATCAATGTTCACCACCATCTTTGGCTCTCCTCTCCTTTCACTGATCCACCTGGTGAACAAGCCTACATCTTTTCTATCCTTAATGACCTAGAGCAGCTTGTACAGCACCCTATCCGTATCCCTGACCGCCTTGGAGAGAGTTCCAACATACTTGACCTTTTCCTAACAACTAATCCTTCTGAACACTGTTAATCTTTTCTCTCCGTTGGGCTCCTCCGATCATAACCTTATTACCTTAACCTGTCCTATCACTCCGGTACGGCCTGTGGACCCTCCAAAGAAACGCCACCTATGGCACTTTGGAGCTGCAGATTGGGAGGCCCTCAGGCAGTACTTCTTTGATTTTCCTTGGAATGATTATTGCTTCCATGGCCGGGAGCCATCTGAGTGTGCCTTGCGCATTACAGAGGTTATTCTCTTGGGCATGGAAGCATACATTCCTTTCTCATATCCTCTGACTAAAGCAAGAAAGCCTTGGTGTAATCATGCATGTTCTAATGCTGTCCGCAACAAGGAGAGGGCCTATAAAAGGTAGCAGAGCCAACCCACCCCTGAATCACACCTTTTATATATTTCTGCCCGGAATCGTGCTAAGTCTGTTCTTCGCTCTGCTAAAAATAATTTCATCCGTGTTAAATGTTCTCAACTCTCCAACTCAAATTCTTCTCGCTCCTTCTGGCACCTGGCCAAAAACCTTTCTAACAACTTTACCTCATCATCCTTCCCTCCTCTTTTCTACTCTGATGGCTCTGTAGCTATTTCTTCTACTGATAAGGCAGATCTCTTCGCTCAGACTTTCTCCTCCAATTCCACCTTAGACGATTCCGGTGCTGTTCCTCCATCACTTCCCCCCTCTGACTTCCTCTTGACTGACATTAAAATTTCTTCAGGTGATGTAATGCATTTTCTGCCATCACTGGCCTCCATACTAACAAGGCATATGGGCCTGATGAAGTCCCTCCTGTTGTCCTCGAAAACTGTGCTTCTGTGCTTACACCCTGCCTAGGTAACCTCTTTCGCCTTTGTCTATCAACTTGTACCTTTCCTTCTTGCTGGAAGTTTGCTCTCATTCAGCCAGTCCCAAAGAAGGGTGACCATTCCCAACCCTCTAACTATCGTCCAATTGCTTTAACATCCTGTGTATCAAAAGTTTTCGAGTCAATTCTTAACAGAAAAATCTTAAAGCATCTTTCCTGCCACAACCTTCTTTCTGATCGTCAGTGTGGGTTCCGTCAGGGACGCTCCACTGGCGATCTTCTCACCTACCTTTCAGAATCCTGGTCATCCTCCTTTCAGGACTTTGGCGAAAGCTTTGTCATTGCACTTGACATCTCAAAGGCTTTCGATCAAGTCCGGCATAAATCTTTAATTTCCAAACTGCCTTCCTACGGTTTCTATCCTTCTATCTGTGCCTTCATCTCTAGCTTCCTTTCTGGTCGTTCTATAGCCGCTGTTGTAGACGGCCATCGTTCTTCTCCTAGACCTATCAACAGTGGTGTTCCTCAGGGCTCTGTCCTATCACCAACTCTCTTCCTTTTATTCATCAGTGACCTTCTAAGCTGTACATCTAACCCTATCCACTCATATGCTGATGATTCCACCCTTCACCTTTCCATTCAGTTTCCGCAACGACCATCTCAGCAGTTACTTCAACAAAAAAGGGATGAGGCTATGGCACACCTAATGTCTGACATGGCTCATATCTCTGATTGGGGTAAAAATAATCTTGTTATTTTTAATGCATCAAAAACTCAGTTCTTACACTTATCAACCCGACAAAATCTTCCTCAGGATTACCCACCAATGTTTAATAATGTCCAGCTCAGTCCTGCATCATCCTTGAATATGCTTGGGGCTTCATTCTCTCGGGATTTGTCTTGGAAAGAACATATTACATCTCTTGTGAAATCTGCTTCCAAGAGATTAGGTGTGCTAAGCTGATTCCGAACTTTCTTTACCCCTGCACAGTTGCTGACTCTGTATATGGGTTTTATTCGCCCGTGTATGGAGTACAACTCTCATGTGTGGGGAGGCTCCCCACATGCAACTCTTCTCAACAGGGTGGAGTCAAAAGCTTTTCGTCTCATTAACTCTTCTCCTCTTACTGATTCCCTTCAACCTTTGCCTCTTCGCCGCAATATTGCATCTTTATCTCTCTTCTATCGCTACTTCAATGGTCTCTCATTCCTTTTCTGTCCAACTCTCTAATGCAAGAGTTAACCGTTGCTCCCAGTCCTTCATTTATGGAACTGGTCAACTCTGGAACTGTCTTACTCTGTCTGTATTTCCTACTTCCTATGATCTCCAGTCTTTCAAACGCAGTGTGTCCAGGGATCTCGAAATGAAAGGATCTTGAATTTGGCTCTTTTGTATTGTTTTTGCTTTTCTTGGAAGGAACTGTATGCCGGAACGTGGCCTTTGGTTCCTTCTTCCTTGCATTAAAAAAAAAGAAAAAAAAATCATATCAATACAGTTATGAATGAGGACATGAGACAAAGTTGAATGACGGCCAAAAATTGTGGCGAAAAAATACCACAACCTATATGGCTGGACGCAACCTGAGTGAAAAAAAGTGCAAGTGGTTGGATTTCACTTGGACGCAACCTGTGTCAAAAAACTGTGAGCGGTTGGACTTTTTACCAGGCCCTCATGTAAGAGAGAGTTAAAGGTATAGTGAGCAAAGAGTGTGTGTGGTAACACAAGTTACTGATATGTGACATGGTGCTTAAGAGTGGGTGGTGAAGAAGAGGACCGATGCACCTAGGAGGAAAATATAGAAACTGAAAAACCAAGCTGTATGGGATGTCTTCTATGGTGAGATTTGGGTAGTAACTGAACAGGGAGCTGTTGATTGAAGTGTTAATGAACAGTACAGAGCTCTCAAGAACAGTTTCCTGAGGGTTACTGATTACTGATTCAGTGTGACTACAGACAAGGAGAACCCCAAGACATAAAGTAGCATGGTGGAGGGATGAGGGTGTAAAAGTTACAGTTAAGGAGAAAAGAAGGCTTTTCTGGGAATGGAAAATAGGCGGCAACAAAGAGGAATACTTGGCTGACAAGCATACGGCTAGAAAGAGGTATACAGAGCAAAATTTGAGTCTTGGAGACTTTTACTGAATAACCTAAATAGCGTTGAAAGGAAGAGTAAGATATTTAAGGTGGCAAATCATATGATGAGGGAAAACAGGAATATTGCAGGTGAGCAAGAATGATGAAGGAAAGGTAGTGGTGAACATTGAGGATATTAAAAATGCCAAGAGGAAGCATTATAACTAGTTGCTCAATGAGGAGTTTGACTGGAACAGGGCAGGTTTGGAGTCAGTGGATCCAGTTTTTGGCCGCCTGGCCTTTGATGAATGTTGCTACTGTAAGCACGCCAATAAGCTGGATGCAGTTGGGGAAGGCGGCAGGTGTGTCTGGGTTGACAGCCGAAATGGTGAAGGTCTCAGGAAATAAAGGAGTGGGGTTAGTTACTGATTTGATAAATACATTTATAAATGAGTGTGTTGCCCCAGATGACTTGCTGAAAAGTGTGATTGTAAATGTGTACAAGGGGAAGTACTGTGCCCTGGAAAGAGGAAATCACAGAGGCAAAAAACGTTTGGGCCAGATAATACAGGTAATGGAGAATGTCCTAGAAAGTGTGGTCAGTGAAGGTGTTATTACTGATGAGATGCAGTTTGGGTTTATGCCAGGCAAAGGGACCACTGATGCCATATTCATTGTTCAACAGCTTTGGGAAAAATATTTAGGAAAGAAAAGGGAACTGTACTTTTTGTTGACTGAGTGAAGGCCTTTGACAGCATCCCTAAGGAGGTGGTGAAGTGGCCAATGAGAAAGTTTGGGATCAAGGAGTGACTGGTTAGACTGGTTACAGCTATGAAAGTGGGTGCTTACAACCAGGCGAGAGTGAATGGAGATTTGAGCAATGAGTTTTCCGTGAATGTTGATGTGCATCAGGGGTCACTCTCGAGTCCTTAATTGCTTATCTTGGAGCTTGAAGCCCTCTCATGTGACTTCAGATATCGACTCCCAAGGGAGATGTTGTATGCCAGTGACTTGGTGTTGACTGCAGAGAGTGAAAGGGAGGTGGAGGCAAGATTCAGGAAGTGGAGAGATGGTATGGGACACAAGGGCTTGAGAGTAAATGCTGATAAAACAAAGGTGGCAGTACTGTCAAATAAGAGGGGGGAAAGCCATGTACAGTATGACCCATGGGTGTGGGAAGTAATTCCATCTTATGCAGTGTTTGTCATAACTGAGTGCATAAGAGATGTAGTGGTATCAGAGGTAGACTGTGAGATAATGCTGATTTCATGTGTGTGGTGTGTTGGGGACAGCATGTGGAGACAGTCAGGTGAGAAAGGATTAATCTTACTGGAGAGTCTCTTGAGTGTGTGGATGAGTTCTGGAAGACATGTTATGTGCTGGAGGTGGGGCCGGAGCTAGCTCTGTTGTTAGAATGAGGAATGGTTGGAAGAAGTTCTGGGAGCTGTTGCCTCTCCTGACATTGAGAGTGCTAAGGGATCTTTGTATGTGGCAGGTGTTAGGAGCGTAATGCCGTATGGTGGTAAGACCTGAGCAGTAAAGAAAGTGGATATTCATAGGCTTAAATGTACAGAGATGACAATGATTAGGTGGATGTGAGGTGTGTCCTTGAATGAGAGGCATGTGGAGGGTAGGTTAATGATGGATGAGTTGAGATGAAGGATGGGGCTGGAGTATACTGATGTGATGAGGAGCAGTAGACTGAGATGGCTTGGACATGTGGAGGGGATGGGGGATGACAACTGGGTGCAGAAAGTGAAAAGGGTGAATGTTGGGGGTGGGGTTGTGTGAGGCAGACCGAAAAAGACCAGGGACAAAGTCATAGTGCGTGACCTCAGGGAAAAAGGACTGAACAGGGAGGCTGCCAGAGAACGAGCAGCATGGAGAGCTGCCATTAGGCGACCAAGGCTGACGCACACAAGTACGCTGGGGCCTTTATATACAAAAACGATGTCAAACAATACCTGAATGGAGCTGATATGTGTGACTCTGGAAACATGTGTGATGAGAACTGCACTTCCCCATTCCTGTTCTCATACACACACACATGGTGAGACTGCTTGGTCCGCACTCTTTTCATCCTGTACACAAACGTATCTCAGATGTGGACTGCATATTGCATCTAGTACTATGCAGAAAAGAATTCAGTATACACTGTACTTCACAAGCATAACAATAAAAATATTTCAGAGAAGACATTAACACACTTTTAAAAGAGTAGTGCACTGTTCCATCAGTGCTCATGATACTAACCACTCTACAGGTGTCATATTAGGTAAGAAAGGCCTGACCCCTGTGACAATCTCATGGGTGACCAGTCCAAGGCTCCAGTAATCAACGGTGCATGTGTAGCGTTTGCTGAGGAAGAGCTCTGGTGCTAGATACTGCAAAGTGCCCACAAAAGAGGTACACACACTCCCTTGGTCTAGTTCCTTAGCATAACCCAGGTCAATCAGCTTGTATACAGTCTGGGGGGAATGCATGGTTAATGAAACAATCTGCCATCAACCTTTCAATAACATTACAGTTAGTCCTTATTGTAAGCTGGGGATGTGATGCAAAATATCACAACTTATTCCCTATAACTGGTAATCTAAATTGTAAGAACTGGCAAACCAGCATAGAAACATTAAGGAATGTCAAAGGGAAAATTTCTATAAATTATTGTGGACTTAAAAGGTTAACTAAGGCAAGGACTCACTGTACCTCAATATTTATCCACCAACTCCGGCAACAGTGTGACAACATATAGCAGATGTATATAGTGATCCCTTGGTTGTTGTGCATAATTGGTACCGTGCCTAGTGGGTGACAACAAAGGCAGAGAACTTATGGGATTTATCGTAACTGGCACCAGGCATTCCACTTGTAAACCCATATTTTCCCTTTTACAACATGTTAGACCTCCTAAATACATACATATTGTTACAGTAAGTATTAGAAACACACATGGGCATGGTTTGGCAAACGGAAAATGAAGAAAACATCAAAATAAGGAGAGACACATGTACCATATACAGTACTGAACCAAGATGGGCTTGAGGTAAGGGGTTCTAAGATTAATGGGTGGAGAGAGTCTCCACTACCTGGGATTAACTCATCGAGTAGAGCCTCATCTTTGAATCTCTCAAAACCATCAGAAACCACAGATTCTGCACCATCACTGTTGGCAGGAAACAGTTCAGGTGACCAATAAAAAACTTTCAAGGCCAAAAAATATGCAATACCCTCAGAAGTGCAGATTCTCATCTAGCAGTGATTACAAAAACTGCTATAACCAAGGGATCACTGTACTTCCACTGGACATTTATGTGAAATATTTACAAAAATAAAAATAAAAAAAAATTACTAAGCTCAAATATCACAGAAGGCTTTGAGAAGTGAATGTATGGCTGATGAATGGTGGAACTGATGAAATCAATAACAGCATGCCCATCACTTCTTGGCATACAAAAAAATTTCAAGCAAACCAAAGTTGATACAAGATGAGCAACTGCAAATGAAATAGGTAAAGGACTGTATAATTATCCAAGATCAATAAATTAAGATACTGTAGACCCATCATATACTTGGAATCACCAACCTTGCCATCAACATCTTGCAGGACAATATTTTCAGGTTTAAGGTCTCTGTGGATGATTCTCATGGAGTGTAGGTAAGCCACTGCCTCAGTAATGTCACGTATACAGGCACGTACTGCTGCCTCCCGTAATCCACAGCAATTTTCTGGCTTGTTTAACACCTGTACATACCATACATAAAAATAAGTTCTGCCGAGGGTTATCATTTTTAATTACTGTACTCTTAAGTTTAAAATTCAAGTGTACAAAACCAAAGTGCATGAACAAAAACAAGTCATACCTCCTGCAATCCACAGCATACTCCAAATTTATTTAACATCAATATACAACATTATCACCACCACCGGAGCTTGAGTTTTTACCTCTCCTATTACCCCATCCATATCTATATACAGGTCTTATGAACAGCCATGAATACATTCCACAACCTCGTATTACTCCAACTTTGACAGAGTAATTAAACGCTCGCTTAGACACCCATCGACTCTGATATTGGCATTACTACCATCATAAAAACTCTTACAAGTATTAAACAATTTTCCATCCACACATACATACACAAAACCTTCCATAATCCCTCAATTACTATGTGGCAAACATTTTCTTCATCCATGTCATAAATAATTCACAGTCTTTTCACTAGCTTTCTCCACTCTCTATTGCCATACACCTTAATCCCGTAAGGGGTGGCCACAAACAAATCGCCTCCATGTCGCTCTGTCCCACGCCATTTCACTGCCCTCTTCCCAGCTCACACACCCCTCTCCCATATACCTCTCTACTCCATCCCTCCATCTCATCCTCGGTCTCCCCCTCCCTCTCCCCTCCCTCCACCTCACTCACATACACTCTCCTCGTCAGTCTCTCATTCTCCATCCTCTCCACATAGCCAAACCACCTTAATATGTTCTTCCTAATGCTTCCTATCGCATCCACCTCCACATCACAATGCTCATTCACTTTCTCATTTGTCAGTCTGTCTCTCCATGTGACTCCACAGGCTCCTCTCAAATAACTCATTTCCACTGCTCCCACTCTTGACTTCTGTCCCTCCAACAAGGTCCAAGCTTCACTTCCATATGTTAGAGCTGGTATCACAATACTATCATGTAGCAGCTTTTTCACTTCCATGCTCAATTCCCTGTTTCTTATCACTGCTTTCAAGGAACCAGCAACCTTTCTTCCCTGCTGCACCCTTTAAGCACTTCACCCTCTAAACTTCCATCCTTACACATCACACTACCTAAGTACTTAAATGAACTCACATTCTCCATATCCTCTACATCCACTCTCACTGCATATTCACTGACTTCACTTCTCTCGAAGACCATCACTTTACTCTTCCCTGCAATCATCGTTAGATTCCGTTTCTTACACTATCTATCTATTGCCAGACGCCTTAATCCCGTAAGGAGTGGCCACAAACAAATCGCTTCCATTTTGATTTGTCCCCCGCCATTTCACTGCCCTGCTCCCAGCTCACACACCCTTCTCTCATATACCTCTCCACTCCATCCCTCCATCTCATCCTCAGTCTCCCCCTCTCTCTCCCCCCCCTCCAACTCACTCTCATACACTCTCCTCGTCAGTCTCTCTTTCTCCATCCTCCCCACATGGCCAGACCCCTTAATGTGTTCTTCCTAACGCTTCCTATCACATCCACATCCACGCCACAACGCTTCTTCACTTCCTCATTTGTCAGTCTGTCTCTCCATGTGACTCCACATGCTCCTCTCAAATAACTCACTTCCACTGCTCTCACTCTTGACTTCTGTCCCTCCAGCAGGGTCCAAGCTTCACTTCCATATGTTAGAGTTGGTATCACAATACTGTCATGTAGCAGCTTCATCACTTCCATGCTCACTTCCCTGTTTCTTATCACTGCTTTCAAGGAACCAGCAACCTTTCTTCCCTGCTGCACCCTTTCAAGCACTTCACCTTCTAAACTTCCATCCTTACTCATCACACTACCCAACTACTTAAATGAACTCACATTCTCCATTTCCTCCCAATCCAATCTCACCGAACATTCACTGACTTCACTTCTCTCGAAGACCATCACTTTACTCTTCTCTACGTTCACCTTTAAATTCCATTTCTTACACACTCTCCCAATTCATCTACCAAGTCGTGCAGCTCCCCTTCGTCTTCACTCAACAACACAGTATCATCTGCAAACAACAGTACATGGGGTTTCCAAACACTGCCCTCTCTCAATAGGGCCACTACAACATCCACTGCCCTACCTTGTATCTCTTTTCCATATGCAGATTCAACAACCATGGAGACATGACACATCCTTGTCTCAATCCAACCTTCAAATGGAAAAATTCACTCAGTTCACCATCCACACGCACTGCAGCCTTAGCACCCTCATATATACTCTTCACAGTTTTCAACAACTTCCCATCTACTCCATATATTCTTAATACTTTCCACAATCCTTGGCCATCCACCCTGTCAAATGCTTTCTCCAAATCCATGAAGGCTGCATACAACTCTTTCCCTTCTCTAGAAACTTTTCCACTAGAGCTCTAAGAATGAATATCTGATCTACACAACCTCTTCCCTTCCTAAAACCTCCCTGTTCTTCTCCCACTAATTCCTCTGTTATATCCCTAACTCTGTCAGTAAGTATCCTACCATATACTTTTCCTGTTACACTAAAAAGGCAAATGCCCCTATGATTACCACACTCTTCTTTTTCCCCTTTTCCTTTGTACAGTCGGCCTAAGAAGTGATGGCGGAGTATCCAGATTATCGGTCAACGATGACGCACATACCTCTCCTTATATATTTACAAGGTAAAACCTACTGTGTAAAATTGTTACAGAAAACAATAAGTAAACGTCAAAATACCCGTATATTTCAAAATTGTAGGAAGCAGTGCATTTGTTACGATAACAGGAAATCCTAAGCGGAACTAATTGAAATGTCAAAACTATCACTCAGGGACAGTCAGGAATAATTTGCGGAGTTCATATCAAGTATGGTAACATGCAACAATTTTTAGTAGCATAAGACTAAAAAGAAGAGAGACTCAATAAAGAAATAAAATCAGCCATTGTTATTTATAAAAAAAACTTTGCTTTCAATACTTGGGAACAATTTAAAGCAGAGTATTTCCGTTTCTGTTTTCTCCATGGTCCGACAGAAAGCGGGAAATCAGCGTAAGTACGCAGGCCTGTTTTAAATGGTTCGATCAATTAGCACGAAAGAAGACTGCTTTTACTCAGTGATATGCAGTTATTACCGTGCATTTGGCAAGTTTTCCATTACGAAACATCTCTGGAAGAATAAATATATGCCTATCTATCTATCTATCTATTGCCAGATGCCTTGATCCCGAACGGGGTGGCCACAAACAAATCGCCTCCATGTCACTCTGTCCCCTGCCATTTGACTACCACGCTCCCAACTCACAACTCCCCTCTCTCATATACCTCTCCACTCCATCCCTCCATCTCATCCTCGGCCTCCCCCTCCCTCTCGCCCCCTCCACCTCT
>JAGKTI010034096.1:0-11529 GCA_018397915.1 Birgus latro | reverse complement strand
CCCGCCCTCTTTAGCCTCTCTTCCTATGAATATTGTATTATTTTGCATTTTTCACGTATTATTTTACCTTCTTTATACTGTATATGTATTTGCTTTTACCTCCAAAGTAATACTGTTTTTTCCCTTTATACTTTGTTATCTGGAATTTCGCTTGGGATGGCTGTATCATAACTGTAACTCCTCCTTCAGTACTCGTCCTTAACTCTCCCACTGAAGCAGAAAGGCAGAATGAGGAGGGGCGTTTGTGGAGAGGAGAGTGGTGCAGGGGAAAGGAAATTGCTGAACAGGGAGGAAGTGAGGAAGGAGAAGTGTTACAGTGTTTAATTTTGTCACCACCACCACCACCACCATAAGTAACAATCATCATCATCATCACCATACTTCTACAGTAATGTATATAATTTTAAAGCAAAAGATGAATATGGAAACACAATACTACAGAAAACTAACATAATCATCACCATCACCATAATCATCATCATCACCACCACCATCATCATCATCATCACCGCACGTCTAAAAAAAATTAATAAATAAAAACCACAAATATTAAAATCAAAACACACTACTACAAAAAGAAAAACCATCACTAGAACACCCACACTAACAGACACACATTCGTTCACTAATCAGTCAAGCAAAGGAATTTCTCGAGTCCATAACACAGGCACAACCAACCCATGTTACGTGTTCCATTTGAGTGAGTCAGCCTCGCAACACCTGATGGGCTGAACGTTTCCCCTGCATGAAGAGTTGACGCTAATTATTTCCATCCACCCATCGATCCATCATTAATGTTAACTCTCTTAGCTTTCATACCTCACCTCTCGCTCGTTAACTTTATAAAAAATACGCCTGGCAAAGAAGCCTGTAATGACCAGAGAACACAGAGAGCTGTCGGCCATGGATGCAATAATCATTTCAGGAAAAAAAGAAGAAGTAAAGCCTAATTGCCTCCCAGTCATATTTTTCACTTGTTTTTCATACGGTAAACGATAGCTTCCACTTCCATATCAATCCCTTTGATGTAAGAGCGAATCCGAAGCCAGGATGACTCTGTTCGGATCATTTACGGGTAGGACACTGATCTATGCTCCTGACAACGTTTTACATGACAGAGAAACCTCCTGTCACCTCTAGGCTCCAACGGTAGTGCGTAAGCCACGTTGATTTCCGTCCCTGCGATGCCTATTCCCACAGCACCAGATGTTTTTGTTCCTGTTGTGCCACCCCCGTCTGTTTGGCCGAGCAGACCCATCATCCACAGACAAGCAACTACTCCTGCACGACTGGTCCATGCAGTGAACTGATGTTCCCATATGACTGACAGCGCCTCGCCATCGCCATAGCAAGGGAAGAGGATTATTGTGACTTTGGTTCCTGGTTGGACGCCGCATTTGCGTCTGTCCATCCATTTAATAGGTGCACCACAGTAGCGTCCAAAACACCCCATCAATTAGTTATACGGTTACGACCCAGCGTTGTATATGGTTTCCTAAATTACAGGAAACCATCTGGCTTCTTACTCAAAGTAGAACCACCTGAAGAGGAAATAAGAGTAATAAGCAGTGAAAGAATGGATGGAAGAAGTGGGAAGAGAGGAAGGCAGACACAGAGAAAGAATGATGTGAAGGAAGAAGTAGGCAGCACTACATCAAGTGACTGGATGATGGGCGTCCCCACTTACCACACCACCAGATGCCTGCCAGAACACCAGGCGTCTACCACAACACCAGGCGTCTATACCACAACACCAGACGTCCAACAGAACACACATACTGGAGAATTCGTTTAGCAGTCTTATACCTCTGACCAATACTCTCACATCGATACAGGATCATCTATAACAAAGGTGCAGAATCCCACTTATTACCTGCACTCACTACCACCATTCCTGTATAGTGTTCGTTTTCTATCCGTCTGTTTGTCTCTCTCCACACACACACACACACACACACACACACACACACACAAACACACACACAATCAAACACAGTGAGATGAGACCTTCCACCTCTAATCCACCAATCAATACGAACATCTCACCCACTGAACCACGAATTCTCACAGATGCTTTAGTTAAACCGCTTGTGCCTTCGCTTCTTTCAGTACATATTGCAAACATACAGATGCTGCAAGTAACTGCCTATCCTCTTCCAACAAATCTTCTTTGCTAAACCCTAATCACACCTCCTCCACACACCAGCTCCACCATAGTTCTCTACACCTCTCTTGGACAGCAGTGTACGGTGTGAGGCAGGGTACAGGCGGAATTCAGAGTTCTGCGTGTCTCCTGCCTTTCTCTCCAAGCACTCTTAAAATCCTTGAGGTGAATCCGCAGCACCTGGCACTGAAGACCTCATTTGGCCTCAGATCGGTGTCATGAGTGTCCTTTGCTGCAGGTCTACCTCACTGATTTCATAGCTCGTGGAGAGACAGGCAGGAGAGGCGACAGGACTTTTGATGCCGACTGTTCTTCCAGTTACTAGCGATAAAGAGCACTGGCATCGAAATAATGATGGTAATAACACTAATGATGATGATGATGATGGTGATGATGATGATGATGATGATAATAATAATAATAATAATAAAATAATAATAATAATAATAATAATAATAATAATAAAAATCCTAGTTATAATAAATAATAATTAGTGGTTGGTAGGGGTGTTCACCATCCACTCACTTGATGTAGGGCTGCTCTCGGGTTCCTGCCCTTTCCTCTCTTCCCTCTTTCCATCCTTCTTCTTCAGTAATTCTTTCCTTCATTCTATCCTCTTCCTTGTGACTATAGGTGACTCTACATTGAGTGATAAGCCAAATGGTTTCCTGTACACCAGCAAAATATTTACTACGCTGAGTGGTAACCATATAACCAAATTATGGCGCCTGGTGGTTTAGTGGGTAATTAAGCCTCTCCAGTCGGACTGAGCCGTTGCAGGTTTATATTCAAGGGGTGGCTGGGGTTTATTGCTCACGTAATGCCACTCATGGATGAGTGAGGATGGTCACTCTCATCTTATTTGTCAGGACCAACTTGCCTAGCCCCGGGCTTCTACGTTCCTCTTGGGGCAACAGTGGATTAGATGATGAATGAATGAATGAATGAATGAATGAATGAATGATGATGATGATAACAATAATAATAATAATAATAATGATGATAATAATAACTAGAACGGCACTCAGTGGAGCGCATACCTCCGCCAAGCCCCAACATGCAGCTTGAAAAAGACTATCCCCCTATAAAAGCATATTTAAATCCGGTAGATCCGGAATTTTATAAGGATCCGCGCCAAACTGTACACATTCGTAGATACCAACATTCTAAATATGCCTGATTTTTTTCCATCAAGATCCATGCAATAGTCACTGAAAAATTTACGAAAATGTCGAAAAACGCCCTATCTCGCAATGTTAAAGTGAGTGAAAAAAATTCCTGGATCCGCACCTTTACCCGGGTCCACACCAAAAATTATTGGAGTCTATTCTGGGCCAAGGCCCATTCTTCCACCAAGTTTCGTGGAAATCCATCCAGTAGTTTTTGTGTAACCTTGCTCACAAACCAGCAAACCAACAAACAAACAAACAAACAAACGGACAGGGGTGAGAACATAACCTCCTTGGAGGAGGTAATAATAATAATGAAAAAAAATAATAATAATAACAATAATAATAATAAAAATCATCATCACATCATCATCGAGCATCATCACTATCACAACGATTATAAGTATATATTTTAAAGAGAATGAACCTGACGAGACAGTTATAACGTGTGATACAAAGGCAAAACAAGTCTACCCAACACCACAGTCAGCACAATAACGTCAGCAGGTTCACAGGCCGAGACACAGTTAAAAGAAATGAGAAAAAGACAAATCCCAAGCATATAGACGCGCTGGGAAAGTCTACCCGAACATCAAAGAGGAGATGGGTCCTGGGATTGTTTGCATAGAGGGCAGGACGAGTGGGCAGGGGAGACTGACTCAATAATGGACCTGGCAGGGGGAGATCAGAACAAGGGAGAGACTTTCAATGGTGGAAAGAAACGAGAGACAATTATTGCACTGAATTATATCCAGCGTAAAGAGTGAGGGCTAGGGGGACTGATTCAGATTTCAGCAGATGTGATTTGGTCAATGCACAATAGAAGGAAGGAATGAAAAGGAAATTGCATCATCGTCATTATATAATCATCATCACCATCATCACAGCCATCGTCATCTTCATCGTCACCACCATCATCATCATCCTAATAATCACCATCATCATCTTAACTCCAATTCTCTTTTCCAACCATATGTGGTGAGAAGGATCCAGGAACAGGCACAGGATGGTATACGAGTGTGAGACCCATCAACACAGTGTCCAATAAAAGTGGGCCACACAAGCATCCACTCATCACTCCAGCCTTCAGAAATCTCGGCCCCAACTCACAGAACAAACGATCTATAAAAATTACTCTTCATACTGACCCTGGAATAACGACTTTCCATCGGCTGTCTGGCTAAATAAGGGGTGCAGCCTCAATCAAGTGCATCTCCTTATATATCCCATCCATCCACTTCTGTTCTTGTGCCTTCTCGATTTCCATACGTCGCTTATACACATTAACTTCCATCATCCATCCAATTTCTTCTTGAACTTCCACATCTCCGACTCTCAGAATCAACCGTATATTGCACTTTTCACTGTCTTATTTAAATCCACTCCCTGTGATTAAATGACCTTAGCACATCCTATTCCACCCATTCATCAACAGACATCCTCACTCCATATTTATTACGAATCTCTGCATTCCCCATCCACTCCTACCTCCGCAGCCCACATACATTTGTTAACAGATCCATTTCTATTGCTTTCACTCCTGACTTTTGATTTTCACGCCATTCCAGTCTCCAACCCATAATTCAATGTGGACAGTAACACATCTTTATCCAACCCTCTTGTGATTTCAGTCCTCATTTTTCTATTCTTTCTCAAGGCTTTCATACCACGAGTCACCTTACTTCCTTGAGTCACTCTACTTACCCATTCTTCATACATTTACCTCTACTGCCTGTCACTGCACTCCAGTAATTTCTTCCACTGCCTCTAATCTTTCCCCTTCACCAGCACATAGTACTCTGTGAATCACCTTCCCTTTCAGCAACCATCACTTTACTCTTGCACTTATCATCAGACCTGGCTGCTCAGAAACATTCACAAGGCTCTAGTACAGTCAACAAAGCTTACACTCACTAGCAGGAATTAACACAGCATCACCTGCATACATCACACTTGAAATATTTGACTCCTCATCACAAATTACTAGCTTCACTCTGATTTATCTTGCACTTCTTTTTATCACTCTCATAACCCCATCCATATACAGCATATGCACTGAACAACTTGGGTAACCTCACACATCCCTTCAGTACTGACAATGAACCACTCATACAACCATCTACTTTTACACAAGCGTCGTTACCTTCACAGAAAATCTACAGCACTGAGCAGTTTCCTTCCATATCTAAAGTAATATCCCTCATATTTTGTCAATTTTCACTGGCATATGCCTTTTCTAGATCCACAAACTTTCTCTGCTCTCATTCCTGCTGTACCTATTTCATTCTGCACATCTCACATCATTCCTGAAATCACTCTGCTCATCGCTTACCAAACCACTTGGCACCTGTCTTAATTTTTCTCTTACTCTCCATTCACCTGCTTTGCCCACAACACTTAACAGACTTACTCCACAACAGAATACTCACTCACTAGGGTCACCTTTACATTTATACGAAGATAAAATCACAGCCTTCTTATACTCCACTGGTGCCGTACAACTCTAGCAGACCATCTTTTTATATGTTCCCAATAAGCAATTCACTGTCCTCTCTCCACTAATTTTATCATTAATTATATCATATACTGCACCTCATCATCAACTGCAACTCTTGCATTCTTCTGCCTCATCACATCATTTCTTATTTCTGCCACTTACACATTCTTAGGCACCGGATTCCTTTTCGTCCACCATCTAAATCTTTCCTATCAACCACACCTCTGTTCTTGCCATTTTCATAAATCAGATTTTTAAAACCTACCTTCCCCTCTTCCTACTTCCTCTCCATTTGTTGGCATTCGTCCATAATCATCCTTTCCTGCTCCTGTCGCTATTTCCATCACACCTCATTTAAGTGAGCAAGAGGATGATGATGATGATAATGATGATGATGATGATGATGATGATGATGATGGTGATTTCTTTTCTCACCAACTCCCACGTACACAACTACTCAGCGTTGCATCAGAGAGCTCAAGCTGTTTTATTTCCCGTCCTTGCGCAGTGAGGCCTCTCGGAATAAACGCACCTCGATTTTGCCTCTGCTGTACCTGATTCGAGATGAGAAGGACAATTTGCAGGCTTTCATCCCCGAGTTTGTTTTCCTGCATATCAAGTTAGGCTTCATTCTCCTCTGAGTTATATTTTTCCCTATTTCATCCCACCTTATTCGAGTTCTTTCTTGGGAGCGTGAGAGTGCATTAGTTGACGTGTGTGTGTGTGTGTGTGTGTGTGTGTGTGTGTGTGCTTATTAGACAAGAAACTTCAAGGGGTCAGTCTAGGCACTCTAACGAATATGAAAAATAACCTGAATAGGGTTTATAAAGATTATTAAAGCTGGCTCACACATCCTGAACTTCGACTGCATTCACGTACATAAACCCTTTCCCTCTCATGACGTGTTTTGTGACAGATTCTTGCTACCATCAGACGATTTTGTGCCGACTGGGAGGTGCTTTTCAAAATTTTTCTGTCCAACTCACAAATGCAAGAGTTAACTGATACGCCAAGTCCTTCATGCATGCAACGGGGCAACTCTGGAACGGTCTTCCTCTGTCTGTATTTCCTACTGCCTACGACCTCCAGTCTTTTAAACGCAATGTGTCCAGGCATCTCGAAATGAATGGATCTTGCATTTGCCTCTGTTATTATTTTTGTTGTTGGAGGGATCAATCTTGATGACTTCTAACATTTAATTTCTTCTTCACTTCAAAATAGATGTGGCTTTATTTAATCTCTTTAATGTAAAAGGCCATTCTTAAGCTTAATAGTCAAGAGGCAGTAATAATAATAAAAAAAGCCTTATTGGACTTGGGTGAGCGTTTATATAATGGAGTCCAATCACTGAACCCTTGAATATGGCGACGTCCTTTTTGAGCTTCTGAGGCTTCCAGACGGTTTCACTGGTACTGAGGGGGCTTCCTGCAAATACCCCTAACCCACCCAGAACGAAAACTAACCAAATAAATCGTCAAGTGATAACAAGAAGATAAAAGGGACGACTCCTACGTAAAGTGGTAAAGCGAACGTTTAGACTGGCGCGATCCACTTAACAGAATTGATAGTGTGAGGAGGTCGATCCCGCTAAGGTCAGATCAAGCTCCTGTTATTACTCTTGACTTCGGAGACTTACCTGGTTACCTTAGAACCTCGGGTAAAGAGCGCTCAATGCTTACGAGAGAGACAGAGAGAGAGTTTCCATTTTAGTGACATTATCGCTACACCTAGAGATCCTTTCTTATAGTAAGCAGGAATTTTTAAAGATCTGTTCCACGTTTATAGCAATTTTAGCATATTTCTTATCCATTTCAAGGAGTCGGCTGTACTTAGCGACTCCTTAGCACAACTTGAGAGAGAGAAACCGACGTCCTGTGTGAATGTACATATTTTTATGGTTATATGTTCAGTCTATATTAAAAGTACTGCTAGTTTGGTGTATTTCGCTTCTTTATTACGTTGCTGAGTGCGATTTGTAACGTGGCATGCAGGCTAAGCACCAGTCCTGTATGAGAGACGGTCCTAGTGTGTATTCAGTGCTGTGGGTGTTAGCGCCGAAGTGGTGACATGAGGAGGTGTACGATATACAGGAATACAGGGCCTTGCGAACGGGATGTGAAGTCCGCACACACACGCACACACACACACACACACACACACACACACACACACACACACAAAACATATATACAGCTGGGAAATTGCACGCACCTTTATCCTTGCCTTTGTAAAAAAATTAAAAAAAATACCATCACTCCTTCATTAATTTTCTGCATAATAGAAATACGATCCTGTGACGCTCGGAATTCTACACAGTTGACTGGTGCACTGAGGGAGGACAGCGGTATCACAGAGTCGGGGTTAATGTCTGAGGTCATAGCAAGGGGGAGAGGATAAAATTGGAAAAAAAGGGAAGGGGAAGAAGATGAAATTGGAAAAATGGGTACAATACGTCTTGGGCCCCTATTCTCGTAGGTTATGGAAGCTCCCTAACGCCTTTTCCTAAGCGACTTATTTTGCTTATTACATCTTACTGTCCTCTTCTGCTTTACATAAATCCTTCCAGTATCGCTATACTCTGCATAAATAGCGTACAAAGGGATATTAACCATTCAAAAATAAATCGCTAAGGAAGAGGTGCTAGGGGAGCCTCCTTAACCGACGAGAACTCTGGTTAACGTACAGGGGGGTCCAAATTTAACGCATCTTTTCCACTCTGCAGGGGGATTTTTCGTGTGTTATCCCACTGCCACATCCACGCCCATACCAGCAGACCCAGCCGTCCCAACAACACACAAAATACCATCAGGATAGTTTCTAAAGTTCAATGCTTAGTCATGGCTGTGTGAAATTTGATGTCTGACAAAGGTAGGAACCAGTCTCCTTGGTTACTGGTCAAATTTATCTTCCAATCAGACTACCTATGGCCTTTAACTGAACTCAAAGGGGTTAGAGATCTTTTTCAGACGAGATTAAATAGTCTACTGTAGAGTGTTATATTTATCATCCAACCTATATATATTTTTCTCTAATCTCGTAACGATTTGATGGGTCTTACGCTGTTGTTATTGCCACGTACTCATCTGAACGCGAGCTCGGTGGACTGCAGGCTGAAGTTGTCATTCCCCTGCAGTTCACCATCATTTTTTCGGGAGACAGGTGGGGGAGTTTCGGGAATGTTTGTTTTACCAGGTAGCGGCGCCGCCAGGTAATATTAATGCCACCACATGAAGGCCGTTCCCCACCGACGCCTTTACTCAGGGAGGGAGGTCAGGGATGTTTGTATGAGTAGGTAGCTGAGCCGCCCGAAATATATCAGCGCCACCACATGAAGGCGTCTCGCTCCCCAGCACCTGAGCCCGACGTGCCCCCCTGGTGGTGGTGTCCCCGTCAGGTGTCGGTATAAGGAGCTGCGACAGGCATAAGCAAGAGTCCGCATTTATAAGAATTCTTTTATTTTCATTATAATTTTTTTAACGATAAATAACTCTCCATTACAGTTTCCATCTAAAACTGATCACTTTCTTGCTTGTATTTTGTCGCTATAATTCTTTACTGCAACTGACTGTGAAATGTAGGATGGTTAAATAAAGACAATCGTATATACAAATAATCTTAGGAGGGTTTGTGAATCAGGCTCCATGTCTCCCCCCCCCTTCCTGACAGTTCTATCACTCTTTTATGTGGGTAGATTTCCTTCCCTCCCAGATATCCTTCTCTACTCACTGGCCCTCAAATCTGGATGACTTTACAGCTGTTTCCTACATATTTCCTAACCTTTCATGGTAGGGACAATTCTGCTTTTCTACTCATGTTAACCCCAGACGATTTTATTCAGTTGAAAGCGTGTCACAGGAGTCTGAGTATGTTAAAACTGTCATCATTAGCCCTTGCATGGATGGGGGAATTTATAATATTCTGTTGTAGCTGATTTCAGAAGAACCAGATAATTTTTATTCAGCTAGGAGTCAGTCGCAGAAGGCTGAGGGTGCTAACAATATTCATCCTATCCACATAATCTGTAATAATCAGTTCGTGTTCTCCCAGTCATTACTTTTAGCCAATTTTCCTGGCTTCATAGGGACCAGGTTTTATAGGTACCGTACTTTTACAGTCTTTCTACGTTAACTTTGCCTAGAGCTTTGTCCTTTTGCTGCTTATGTCTCGTAACTCAGTGGCAGGGAAAGATTGATGCTGCGGCTCTACATCCATTCCATATAACTTCTTGACTAGCATCATGCTGAACGGCTCGACTATTACTAAAACTCATGTGTCAAGATGGGGACGTGGCGACTGCAGGCAAAATGGTGAAACGAGTGAGGGCCGACAAATGCCTCTCCTCCTTACAAACCCTGCTTGACAGATTTTACTCTTCACATCGACCTCTTCCCCTCCTCCTGCGCCCCTCTTCCCCTCCCACCAGCTCTTCCCGTCCCTCCCAGCGCTGATAGTGGAAGGGATTTGTGGTTATGGTTTCTTGATGTTATCGTTTGTGTGGTCGTTTGGATGTGCTGGGGGATAAGATATATATTGTGCGTTTTACACGGATGTTGTTTTTAGTGTGTGTGTGTGTGTGTGTGTGTGTGTGTGTGTGTGTGTGACGAGAAAACTGAACCAATGTGACGAAGTATAATGAAATAAAGACACACACAACACTATGGGAGTAAATCCAAAGGGGCAGGTGTTAAAGAAGTGGAATGTGATATACATTAGAGTAGCAGGTATCAGGTATTTGGGTAATATAAGGCTGACATGCATCGCCCCTGGGACAGAAGTAGACTGTAACCATAAACTTGGGTATGTTCATGGTTATCACACTTAGACAGGGATTATTCTGTCTATCTACTGTATCCATCTATTGCCAGACGCCTTAATCCCGTAAGCTGTGGCCACAGATAAGTTCCCTCCACGTCGCCCTGTCCTCTGCCATTCTGCTCCTCTCCCTCCAACTCACACACCCCTCCCTCAACTACCTCTCCACGTCATCCATCCATCTCATTCTTGATCTCCCCCTCTGATACACAGAATAAATCCCAAGCAGCAGTAGTTTTTCAGCCTTCCTATAATGAATCTTTTTTTTTTTTCTATCAGTGTCAGTCTATATGGAAGGGTGACTGGGCTGTGCGTTGGGTTTTCAGTCCATCTAGAATACATTAGACTCGAAACAACGAAACGAAGCCTCGGGTCGCATTCAAAGTGGCATTCGAGGTTTGGCAGCACCTTTTCCGAAGCGATTTATTGTGCCCATTGCATTTCCATATCCTCCTGTTTGTTACCGATGCATACTAAGTCGACTTTAGAAAGATATAAACAACATACTATAGATTTCTCAGGTGTAATATGCAAAACAAAATCACTTAGGAGCAGGTGCAACGAAGACTGATGTGACTTAGATTTCGCACAGAGGCACATAATTATCTTCCCAAAGCTTGACGAGAACATAAGAAAGAAGTCGACCCATCTGAAACACGCACTGGTGGTGGAGATAGGGTTTGTCAGTGTATTTCGTCAATTGTCCATTTTTTTCAGACGGGGCTGGGAAGATGGCTGTTTCTTTGACTATATAAGCAACTGATCATAACAAAGAACCAGAAGAGGAAAATAATATACCTTGACGTTAGTATTGGAATGAATGAGAAATTAATAATACTGTGAAAGGTAAGGAAATGATGAAGGTGAGTGAAGGTGCTAGGCTGACT
>JAGKTI010034095.1:0-11529 GCA_018397915.1 Birgus latro | reverse complement strand
TTGATGGAGTGTGTGGTGAAATGCTGAAGCATGGGGGAGAGATAATAATAGAATGGATGTGGAAGGTGTGCAGATTGGCTTGGGAGGAGGGTAGAGTCCCGGAGGATTGGAAGTCAGGTATAATTAGTCCTCTGTACAAAGGAAAAGTGGAAAAAGCAGTGTGTGGTAATCATAAGGGCATTTGCCTTCTCAGTGTAATAGGAAAAATATATGGTAGGATACTTATTGACAGAGTTAGGGAAATTACTGAGGAATTAGTTGGAGAAGAACAAGGAGGTTTTAGGAAGGGAAGAGGTTGTGTAGACCAGATATTCATTCTTAGATCCTTAGTGGAAAAGTTTCTAGAGAAGGGCAAGAAGTTGTATGCAGCCTTCATGGATCTGGAGAAAGCATATGACAGGGTGGATAGACAAGGTTTGTGGAAGGTATTAAGAATATATGGAGTGGATGGGAAGTTGTTGAAGGCAGTGAAGAGTATGTATGAGGGTGCTAAGGCTGCAGTGCGTGTGGATGGCAAACTGAGTGAATCTTTCCATTTGATGGTTGGATTGAAACAAGGATGTGTCATGTCTCCATGGTTGTTCAATCTGTATTTTTTTTTTTTTTAAAGATTCGCCACACTGGTGTGGCACGGGCTCGGGGTGGAAAGCCCGTCAGAGGATGGCAGTAAATAAACAAGGGGGCGTCCTCTGCATGGCGACAGAGGACGCTGGCGTATATGGATGGGGTTATAAAAGAGATACAGGGTCGGGCAGTGGATGTTGGAGCGGCCCTAGTGAGAGAGGGCAGTGTTTGGAAACTCCCTGTACTGTTGTTTGCAGATGATACTGTGTTGTTGAGTGAAGATGAAGGGGAGCTGCAAGGCTTGGTAGATGAGTTTGGGAGAGTGTGTAAGATACGTAATCTAAAGGTGAATGTGGGGAAGAGTAAAGTGATGGTCTTCGAGAGAAGTGAAGCCAGTGAGTGTACAGTGAGATTGGATGGGAAGGAAATGGAGAATGTGAGTGAATTTAAGTACTTGGGCAGTGTGATGAGTAGGGATGGTAGTCTGGAGGGTGAAGTGCTCGAAAGGGTACAGCAGGGAAGGAAGGTTGCTGGTTCGTTGAAAGCAGTGATAAGAAACAGGGAGGTGAGCATGGAAGTGAAAAAGTTGTTACATGACAGTATTGTGATACCAACTCTGACATATGGAAGTGAAGCTTGGACCCTGCTGGAAGGACAGAAGTCAAGAGTGAGAGCAGTGGAAATGAGTTATTTGAGAGGAGCATGTGGAGTCACATGGAGAGACAGACTAACAAATGAGGAAGTGAAGGAGCGTTGTGGTGTGGTTGAGGACTGATGGGAAGCGTTAGGAGAAACACGTTAAGGTGGTTTGGGCATGTAGAGAGGATGGAGAGTGAAAGATTGACGAGGAGAGTGTATGTATGAGGTGGAGGGGGCGAGAGGGAGGGGGGAGGCCGAGGATGAGATGGAGGGATGGAGTGGAGAGGTATATGAGAGAGAGGGGTGTGAGTTGGGAGCGTGGTAGTGAAATGGCAGGGGACAGAGTGACATGGAGGCGATTTGTTTGTGGCCACCCCGTTCGGGATTGAGGCGTCTGGCAATAGATAGATAGATAGATTTAGCAAATATTCCAGCAAGACAGATATCCCGGCAATTTAACATTAAGGAGGACAGTTAACGGATAGATAAGCGATATAGACAGAGGTAGACAACAGAAAATTTGCCAAATGGAGCCCCTCCTAGCACAACACAAGACCAAGACAGACAAATTATTGCACGTGCCCAAGAACAACCTCCACCCACTTGTGTTGCAATCAAGTAGCAAATTAATATGCCGGTATTCAGTTAGCGAAACCAATGCAATTGCTGGAGGAAAATTGGTCAATTTATTCATGATGAAAATCCAACATGTAATAATATACATAGAGTAGTTTCATAAAGGAACTAAACATGGAGAGGATGACGGTCAAAAGCTGGAGTGCGACAACATAGAGAATTTCAAACGAAAAGGATTGTATAAAAGGGGGGGAGGGGGATCGTGACAAAGACCGAGACATCCACCCCCTCCCGTGAAGTGACACTGACTGATTAACGTAAGGCCTATGGGGGAGTGTTGCCAAAGGAAAACCATAGAAATCCGCTAGATTGTGTCAGAATTAGTAAAAACCCGGCAGACTGAGAGAATTTAAGGAAAACAGTGCTAGACAGGACTTCAAAAGAACATCGGATACAAAGAAAATATTTAAATTTTAACCAGCTAGATTGCTTTTAAAACACTTAGATTTAGCGGGAAAATATCTACATTGGTAACACTGCTGCTATGAATCGTGCGACTAATGGAAACGTGCCAGATGTCGCTTTTTACTTAATTATTGTCATTGGCCTAAAAAGAAATAAACGCTAAACTTAACTAATATTTTCGCAAGATTAGTTTTCTTACACCATAAATAATGTTTGCAGGGAAGGGAAATATTGTTTCTGTCTCCTAACTCTTATTCAAGTGAATGTTGCCAGACCCAGGGAGTTTGTCCGAAACTTTAAAAAAGCGAGTCATCACTTATTTGGGCGATCGTACATGTATTTGCATTGTAAATCAGTATTTACACAAAACAGAAGTCTGTCAAGGCAAGTTGTAAAGTTAGAGGTATAACACTTCTGCTAACTATAGCAAATTTTTGCTGTGAATCCTGAAATTTCGTTAATAGTCAATTAAACAAATTTTTGACCGGTAAAGAAGAGATTAATGCAAACGAGAGTAACATTTGAACAGATATCTAATGAGTTGGTTGTGTTTATGATGTGGAGAGGCTCATTGTTGGAAAGTGATAAAAAAAAAAAAAACTAAAGATGCTAATGATGAGAGAGCAGGAAAATTTGTGTTTTCAGCATTTAGTGCAATGAGTGTGAAAAGGGTTTGTGACTGATATTTATTTTGAACTGACGGACCAGAACAAAAAAATTTGGCTCTTATGGTGTGTGAAGAGTCTGCATGTTGACGTAATAAGTTAGGTAAGATAATTATGCAAGTTCAGTTCTTGTCATTTATATTACCATACATATTATACTGCTTGGCCGACTTGTTTATTATTCAGGATTACTACATTCGTGTTTACCATAGAAGTTGTTTGCAGTCCTTCCATGCTGATGACTTCTTTTTGCATTTTTTTTTTTCCCCCATTATTGTCATGACTAATGGTACAGCACGTTCAAAAGTGGTTTTACATTTTTTTTTAATGACTAAATGCATCGAAAGTTATACTTGATGAAATGTGCTTGATGCTGGGTGGCGATTTTTTACAGGCTGCTTATTAGAAAATTTTGACTGGTTGGTATTGGGGGCTTTCAGGGTTTGGCTTTGTGGCAGTGGTTAAAATTATGGAGGATCATGGGATTAAACCTCTCGGTTAGGTTAGGTTGGGATGGACTGATGTGTCCAATTGGTAAGATCCTATATAACTCACTGCCTGATGTAGAGATATTGATAATAACTGATCTTTGTTTTTAGAGGGGGGGGGGAATATGGGGTTCCCAGAACCTGCCTCCCCTGTATTACATGTAATTATATGTCACATTTTAGCATGAACCTGATTTAGACCAAGATTCCCTATAACCTATCTTGTTTTGTATGGAGACTGTACTGTACTGATGATTTGGTAATAGATTCACAGCACTTCAAAACCCATTAAGCAGCAGCCCAACTTTTGCAGTGATTATTCATACTAGAATATTGGCTCAGACAAAATAGAATGACTGCTTCACTAACCAAGTCATCCATTACTCTCTTCACTCAAGTCAGACACAGATCTCATCCGCATCCTCATATTTTCCAATTCAGCCAACCACTACCACTGGAAAGACACTCAAAAGTTCTATACCTACTCTGGATACGTACATTTCTCAGCACACGTGTAAAATCAGCGCAAAGGCATCTCAGACTCACTGACTTGTGGCGATTATCTTAGGATAACAGAAAAAATCCATGAACACTATTTCTGAACAGTTTATTAGAACAAATGTAAATTATTCTACTTCTCCCAGCTGGGCCCAACTTTTACCAATAGAAACATGGATAAGCTCCAGTGCACAGAACAAAGCCTTAAGAATAATACCAAGATGCACTGAGACCACAAGTGCAAATCATATATAGTGTATATACTGTATATATATCAAGAAACAAAAATACTTCCAGTTGAAGGAGCCATGGATATGAGACAGTTTATTGCTTCAGTTCTTGACCTATCCTCCCCTTGTATATTCACATTTCACCACCTCAGTCCACAAAGAAACACAACCACACTTTACAAACACATACATAAACACAGCCATCCAAAACCTTCAACCAAATTGCATTCTTTATGGACCACCACCAAGACATACACTCCACAGAAGCTACCATATGCAGAGAAACCCAGGTATACCTAGTCAGACTGTAGTGCAGTCACCAGCCTTCCGTGCTACAGCACCAGCACAAAATACAACTCATAAACAGTACTTTTTGCTGACACTGCAATGCAGCTCCCCACCCTACAACACACTCACTTCATGCACCACACTGTCACAACAGAGACAATCCTTCAATGTAACCTCAGCAAAAGACCTCAGGGAGTGACCAGTTGAAGTGGTAGGTTTTCTGGTTTCACAACCAGATGACCCAGGAGTTGCTGCAACAACAAATGGTTTCTATACATGTTTTCCTTTCCCTCAGTATTGTAACTACCTATACACCTTTCCATTTCTGTCCTTGAATCAGCATCTTCCAATCACCTTACCTGTGAACAAATTGAACAGCCATGCAAATATCACACATCCCTGATGCTACGTAGAAGATATTTCAGACTGTTCTCCATCCTGCCACTTCTTGCACACATACTTTGCTTGGCTAATAAAATATTTCTCTGCACATAGTAGTTTCTATCGTCACCTATGTAACACCAACCAGTGTCAGCCACAATATTTGTATTATACTCCTGAGCCATATGTTGCCTACCACCTATAAATCCTCTGCCTAGAGTGCAAGGGTTATAAGCCAGTACTTGCCATTTGTATATACAGCACAATCCCAGCTATTTGGTATCTAGACAAACGGAATTCTCAGAACAGCAGGAAAATTCAGGGGCTGGTTGCGCCAATTTGAATGGACCGCCAAATTGCCGTTTTATCACGTGTCACGCGAGGCTGGATGAAGTCGAAGAAAGCAAGGTCAAGGCATTTCCGGCTAATGTAAATCCCTAGTAAATCCTCTTAAACAGCCCAGTCCTCTACCCCTCTTTCCCCTACTTTAATTCAGTCATCCTCCATACCCTCCACAAATCAACAGTCTGCTTTTTATCACCAGACAGTAAACAAGCTCTCTTGCTGTTGTGTTGCTGTAATGGACAGTAATTTCTACACTCCAAAATGCCTAAAGAGCACACTAAACATAAGTGTGTCGTGCTTATCTTGAAACATAAGTTGGACATATTCTATCTATCTGCTTATTGCCAGATGCCTTAATCCCATAAGGGGTGGCCCACAAACAAATCACTTCCATGTTGCCCTGTCCTCCACCATTTCATTGCCCTGCTCCCAGCTCACACCCTCTCTCTCATATACCTCTCCACTCCATCCCCCCATCTCATCGTTGGCCTCCCCCCCCCCAACCTCACGCACATACACTCTCCTCGTCAGTCTGTCACTCTTCATCCTCTCCACATGGCCAAACATATGCAATAGACTTGAAAAATGTCAACGTTATAAAACACTGATGGTTGAATATAATGTAGGAAATTCAATGATTTATGATACCAGGGCCCAAGCATCCAAGCTCAAGGAATTTTTCATTAGAATGAGACAAATAAGTCCATTGACAAGAAGGCATACTCTTCATCGGCCGAAAATGGAGGATCAAGACCTAGCTGTGTACGAATGGTTTTGCTTAGAAAGATCTAAGGGATCGCCTATTTCTGGTCCTCTTAGACAAGAAAAAGCGAGAGAGTTTCACAGTAAAATGAATATTGAAGTCGAGTGTAATTTCAGTATTGGTTGGTTAAATCGTTTCAAAGACGGGCATGGAATTCATAAACTAGACATATCAGGAGAGAGCAAATGCTGGTGCATTTTTCTCCCTAACGGACCGACTCTTAACTTGCACCACATAAATTCATCTTAGAACGTACGGTATATGCTGCGCTGGCAGAGATAAAAAAAAAAAAATAGGAATGAAGCTTTACTTTGTTGAAAAAAAAAAAATAATATGCTTGCATTTCATACATATATTATTTATTTTATTCTCTGCAAAAACAGCTAATTGGCAGGTGAGCGGTGGAATGATGGCGGTCAGGTGGGGAAGAAATACATACGGGACTGGGACCGTAAACACAGCTCACATGGGGGCTCAGGTGTCATGATAATTCTACAGTGCAGTCTTAACATAACATCAGTTTACCAATAAATGTTCAAGATTTTATTTCTTTATTTTTCCATTTTTATAAGTACAGTACGTATTTCTCACTTTCTCACCATACACAAGGTAGGGCTAGTGCCCTGTCAGTTGTGATGCCTCACAAAACTTCTCCATCTGGCACAGTCCACATAATATTATTCTTCCTCCACCACCTCCATCATTGATCCTTTCACTTCAGTTGCTTCCCGCACCGCATCTCTCCACCTCTTTCTTGGTCTGCCCACCGGCCTCTTCTCTCTTGGCTTCCACTGATAATATTCGGCAGGGTATCTTTCCTCGTCCATCCTCATAACATGACCATACCATCTCGGTTTCTTTCTACAAATTCTGATATTGGTTCAGTGTTCAACTTGTTCCTAATATCATCATTGCTTAATCGATCTCTTCGTGTTACTCCCTTTGTCAAACGCAACACTGTCATTTCTGCAGCTTGAATTTTTCTTTTTAGCCTTGTTGTAAATGTCCGAGTCTCTGATCCATATGTTAATACTGGTCTTAAAATTGTTTTATATATGATAGCTTTAACTTTTGATGGAATAAGTCTTTAGTTTAGTAGTGGGTACACTAATCTTAAATTGTTGGTGTAACTTTCAGTTCTCTTTGTTATTTCTTTTTCCATAAAACACCTTTCATTTACTATGACTCCTAGGTACTTAAAATCTTCCACCAGCTTCAACTGTACTCCGTCTATTCTTATCTCAATTTCCTCTCCCTCTCTTGCTACCATCATCACCTTGGTCTTATTGGGATTTATTTTCATTCCTCTTCTCTTTAACCCAAGGCATCCCGTCGACGTACGGGTACATCGCAACGTTTTGTCACAGCTAGACCCATCGATGTACCCGTACGTTACACAATTGCAAGGTCAGTCATTTGCACAATTTTCAAGTTTCACTGGTGATTTTTGGTAGGCATATGTGGGAGATCTTCCTCTATCTGCTGTCAAGTGGGGATACTGCCTGGCCCAACCTGACCTCTCCACCCCCACCTTCCCCTGCACTCGGCAATTCACCTGTTAGCAGTGCCCTGGCCAGTAAAGACATGTTGCGCCACAGTCTCTCCAGTGACGAAATTCATGGTGAAGGTGATTCCTGAGGTGAAATAAAGAAGCTAGAGCAAGAAACAAACAGAAGTGATGAGGTGGTAATGTCGTAAAGGAAGGTGCCATATGTGGATGTGTTTGGTGACTGAACAATGCTTCTATTGCCTATATAATTGTGTGAAAACCAGTATAGTGTTGTACTACGCATAAATTTGTACCAAATAAATAAATAAATACTTGAATTAGTTTACCCTCCCATAGTTCGTTTTCTTTGAGGCCAGATACTCTGAGAGAGAATGAAAGGTAAGGCTGACTCGTCACCTGTAGCAACATTTATAAGCTCAGGAGGGTGATTTCTCAATGAATTCTTGATATTTCTCACCAAAAGCGAAGGTTTGAGCAAAAAAAACAAATTCCAAAATTGCTCGGGACTGGGGGGTATCGGAGGTAGGAAATCGGTCGGGACGTGATGGGTTAAGTCTTCATTCCAAGCATTCAATGCATCCTGCAGAACAATTGGGGATTTAGCAACAAGTTTAATATCGTCGGCATAGGCCAGTGTTGTCACCTCATTTCCAAACCTTAATCTCTTCATACACCTGTCCATGAGCATCACGAACAGAAGTGGAGACATCACACCACCCTGCCTAACGCCTACAGTTATGATCTTGAATTTGGCTCTCTTTTGTACTGTTTTTGCTTTTTCTTGGAGGGAACAGTATGCAGGCCTGTGGCCTTTGGTTCCTTCTTCCTTGCATTAAAAAAAAAAAAAAAAAATGTTGGACCAGTTGTCCTCTCTTACCTGGGTCTTCACTGCACTAACACAATTTCTGTAGCGCTCTAACTAAGGAGGGCTGTACCATATATGTTGGATCTTCTAAGGTTTTCCATATTTCTTCCCTTATGTGTCAGATGCTTTTTCTAGATCAATAAATGCAATAAACACATACTTGCCCCACTCCCAGTTCTTTTCCATTACCATCTTCAGTGTGAATATTGCATCTTTTGTTCCTCTTTGGGGTCTAAATCCATACTGTCCTTCTTCCAGCTTATCTTCCACTGTTAATCTTAATCTCTTTTCTAGTACTCTTTCATATATCTTCCCTACATGTGACAGCAGAGAGATTCCTCTATAGTTCTTGCAGTCTGTTCAAATCTCTTTTCTAGTACTCTTTCATATATATTCCCTACATGTGACAGCAGAGAGATTCCTCTATAGTCCTTGCATTCTGTTCAATCACCCTTTTTGAAAATTTTACAAATAATTGCCTTCCCCCAATCAGCTAGCACTTTACCGTCACACCAAGCTACATTAAAAACTCTTGTCAAGCCACTTAACTATATCATCATTTCCTTTCAGCAGTTCTGCTGGTATGGCATCACTTCCACGGCTTTTTTCATTTTTCATACTTTTGATAGCAAGTTTAATTTCACCTGTTGTAATAATATCATTTTGTTCTCTTCTTGGGGCAACTATTTCTTCTTCTTCTTGTCTCGCCACTTCTGCTGGGTTAGGAAGCTCTGAGAAGTATTCTTTCCATCTTTCATCCACTTCCCTTTCAACTGTCAGTAGGTCCCCTTCCATATTTTTTATTGAATAAACTCCACTTTCATCTTTCCTTTTGTAGCTCTTAGCTATACTGTATATAAGTTTCTTTATGCCTGACATGTCCCCTTCCAGTTTATTTCCTAACCTCTCCCATGCGTCTCTATTTGCTCTTGATTTTACTCTCTTGGCTTCATTTCTTGCTGCTTCATGTTCTATTCTGTTTTCCTGATTTCTTCTCTTCATCCACTTTCTAAAAGCAACACTTTTTTTCTTAACATCTTCCATGACCTCTTCTGTCCACCAAACTGTTTTCTTCTTTTTTTCCTCCACTGACTTTCTTTGTTTCAAGCACCTCTTTTGCTGTTTGGATAATTCTTTCATGTTCTCCCACTCTTGCTCAATATCTTCAGTTTCTTGGTGATCTGCTGGTCTAGCTGCAGAAACCATCTCTTTGTATCATTGTGCGACTTCGTTCTTTCAGCCTTTCTACTTTTATTCTTTCTCTTACAAGTTTTTTCAACGGCTTATTTATTTATTTATTTATTTTTTATGCTAGCAATAAGGAACCAAAGGCTAGGAGCCCACAAACCATTCCTTCCAAGAAAAAACAAAAACAGTACAAGAGAGGGCCAAATTCAAGATCCGATCGTTTCAAGATTCTTGGACACACTGCGTTCTTATTCTCATTTTTGCTAGTACCAAGCGGTGGTCAGAGTCTAATGATACAGAAGGAATACTCTTCACATCTCTGAAAATAATTTTATTGTTAGTAAGAATCAGATCTGTCATTGACTTTCCACATAATCTCTGTCAGATTTCCACCTGTACCAGCTCCATTTGTGGGTATCTTTGTGTTTAAAGAATGTGTTCATAATGGCCAGGCTGTTCCTCATGCAGAACTCTATCAAATTTTCACCATCACTATTTACGTCTCCAATTCCGAAAGCACCAAACACACTTTCTATGTTGTTTCGGTTTCTTCCCACATGAGCATTCAGGTTTCCCAGAATGATCTTATCTACATTCTCCCTTGTATCCAGTGTCTTGCAGTTCCAGATAAAAGGATTCTTCTTCTTCTTGAGGTCTTCCCTGGTGCGGTGCATATACTTGTATGAGTGAAACTTTACCTGTACTTAATTTAAGTACATGTATCACGCACAGTATTTTCTCATTTACATAATATATATTTTCCACTCATTCTACAAATCTTGGTGCAAGAATAAATGCCACTCCATATTTTCTTTCAATTTCCATTCCTTTATAAATTAACTGGTAATGATTATGTATCTTTTTAGTACCCTCTCCACTTAATCTGGTTTCACATATTCCCATGATATCAATTTTTCTCTCCAGCATCAGCTCCTCCACCGCCTCCATTTTGCCATTTAACGTGGTTGCATTAGTTGTGCATAATCGTATATTCCTAAGAGATTGTCCAGTGCCATGCCCAGGTCGCTGCCTTAAATTCTGTCCGTTCCGAGGCATCACTCGTGTTTCACGAGCAGGAAAATCAAGACCACCGGCTTGCCAGGCCTATCGTGGTCCTCAAGACCATTAATTAGTTCCACCAAGGTGTCTGTTGCTCCCCGAAGGTTACAGATCTGCTTTCATCAGACCCAAGCAGACACCAAGTAGGTCAAGCCACTGCACCTCAACGAGGTTAAACAGCCTCTTGTTCTAGTAGATGAAAGCTCTATGACCGCAGTGGATAGTACTTATAACGAATAATTCGGTAGTTAACAGAATGGACTTGTGCATTTTCCAGTACAGGTTGACATTAAAAAATCCGGCCATCGAAAATCCGGTTCCTTCAGATTTCCGGCATGGATTTCGGAGCACATTTTCAAATTTACCATGTTGGCGCGCCACTGTTTTCTGGAGGCGCCGTTTATGTTTTGATGGCGCTGTACTCCAGAATCAGCTGTTGGGTCTTGCTTGCACCTGCTAACAGGCATTCCTGCTCATTTCTTCTCATTTTATCATTTATTTGCTGCTGTATAGCCCCATTATGGATTCAGCAAAGAAAAGAGGTGGCGTAAAACGTAAACATCGTGCGTTGTCGATCGCAGAGAAAGTGGAAATGCTAAAAAAACTTAATAGCTGTGTGTCTGTAGCTATTTCTTCTACTGATAAAGCAGATATCTTTGCTCAGACTTTCTCCTCCAATTCCACCTTAGACGATTCCGGTGCTATTCCTCCATCACTTCCCCCCTCTGACTTCCTATTGTCTGACATTAAAATATCTTCAGCTGATGTGTTCTCTGCCATTACTGGCCTCAATACTAAAAAGGCATACGGTCCTGATGGAGTCCCTCCTGTTGTCCTCAAAAACTGTGCTTCTGTGCTTACACCCTGCCTAGGTAAACTCTTTCGCCTTTGTCTCTCAACTTGTACCTTTCCTTCTTGCTGGAAGTTTGCTCTCATTCAGCCAGTCCCAAAGAAGGGTGACCATTCCCAACCCTCTAACTATCGTCCAATTGCTTTAACATCCTG
>JAGKTI010034094.1:0-11530 GCA_018397915.1 Birgus latro | reverse complement strand
TGTGTGTGTGTGTGTGTGTGTAACTCACCGGGTCGGTCAGGATCACTTGATGGTAGTGATCGTCAGCTTCTACCCTCCCGGAAGGGAGCTGAGAGCTCATATAGTCCGATCTATGGGCAAGGCTGTGACCTTCACACACGCACACACCCATCCCCTTGCTCAAGGGGGACAGTAACCACCCACTTCGTCAGTGAAACTTTTCGCAACCTGAGCGAGGCGCGAACTCCCGTCTACCAGATGGCAAGCGAGAACGCTACCACTGCGCCAGCGAGTGTGTGTGTGTGTGTGTGTGTGCTTGATATTTTCTTTTCCCCTATGGTTAAAATAAATACGAAGTTCTTCATCGAATTTTCTTACCTATTCAGTTCACTTTCTTTTACCCTCACAGATACTTTACCCTTGTATTTGCATTTTCCCTATTTAGGTCCAGTTATTCACAAAACTACGAACAGATTGGTGAAACAATGTGGGATGGAGGGTCGACGGAAGAGAAGTCGTTGTTGTGACGGATTATAAATTCATGGGAGGAATTTTGGTCTAAGCCATCAAACAGATAGAAATAAACAAAATTCTGTGAAGTGAATAGAGGCTACGAACTCGGGTACACATGAAGAGATGAGAATTTGCCATCTCACTTTGCTACTGTCGAGATATAATGACGTGATCAAAATTTCGCCGACACTTCTCTGCCTTCTGGGTTTCTTCTTGATAGGCATATGAAGCACACAAATTAAGAATTTAAGAAGGAAGGATGCTCTCGGACGTTTAGCGAGTTATGTGAAATTTGGAAGGTTGGACGCGGTGCTGGCAGTGGGCTATCAACAAACTTTTGTTCGTTAAGTGTTGTTGTACAGTCCTGAATATTTCTACATGCTATACTCATCCACGTGGAGAAGCTTGTTATCTATTCAGTATACTATAATAATACTTACTTAACATTACTTGTCACATACTAATTATTGCAGTACATTAACTATTTTTACTGACGAGAGGTTTTTTTTTTTTTTTCTAACAAAAGGAGCGAACTATTACTATGAAATCAATGTACAGATAAAGTTCTTTGATTCGAAAAAAGAAAAAAAAATTATTCTCCTCCATGCAGTTTTGCTTTGCCATGTGACACAGCAGGATCAGTCTGCCTCGTTTATCAGGATAGCTGCGAAGCTAGTATGGGCGTCTCTCCTTTTATATTCAGGAATTTATGTTGTGTGCTGTTAAATGTGCTGCTATGCTTTAGAATAACGAAGGATAGGTAGAGTCCGTTTAGTCCCTTCAGTGCAATGAAGTACTTTGTTCTTGTCACCAGCAGACGATCTTACTCAACTTAGGAAGGACTTCTATTACTGAAAGATATGATCGACGATATTTAAACCGGCCGGTATAATGTTTCCCCTAAACTAATTAAAAATATCTGATGGTAGCCAAAAATATATAAAAATGACGTTCTTTGGCAGAACTGGTTAAAAGTTTCTTGGTGAAGATGCCTTGCTCCCGTTGCAGCTGATTGGTCGATAGAACTGCTGGGGCGGTAATGCCACGCCTCATGTTTTAGGTAACCTTTCATTTTTACAATGTTGTCAGCATCAACCTTGCGTGACCAAAGAGAATATAACTACATTTTCACCGAACAAAAATGTTATTGATAATGTTAATAGTAGAAGTAACAGAGTTCATAAAAAGAATGCTATGACTTTCTGTGTCTATAGCTATTACCCCATAATAATTCACCACTCATCAGTCCTGGTGGAGGCATGGCCCCGTTTCGCCAAGTTAAGATAATGGACCAAAGGACAGAGAGAGGTGACAGGCTGTATACTCAAGCACATCCCAACATTCGCAGGTTATCAGTTCCCTTAACCTTTACGTTTGTTTGTTATGACGTCAACACACCAAACACTCTAACGTGATCAGCACAAAGTCGGTTGTTTGTAGCAAAAGTTCAGAGTTGGATAAAATTTACACAAGGCAGTTAAACTTTACAGAAGGCAGAAACCGTGATTCATGTAAGAAAAACTGAAGTTTTTTTATTTTATTTTTTACTGTCAACTCACTCAGTGTGATAGCATTTTTTTTTTTTTTTGCAAAAAGAAAAGCATAAATAATACCTCATCACCCTGGCTTGACCCCTAAAATCAGGTGACTTTGTATTACTTACTTCCCTAAAGTATTTTATTTTCCTCAGGAGAAACTTTTCACACTGTAAGTCTTGGATACGACCTTCACAAACGCCAATAGTGCTGTATGGATGCGAGACGTGGGCCTTGCATGCTAGGGACCGACGAAGGATGTAAGTCCTGAAAATGATCAACTTTGCGTTCTATATGTAAGATGAGATGCTTTGGCAGGGTGGAAAGTGATACTGTTAGAGAGAGAGGTGGAAGGAGACGTAGTTGATAGAGAGGACAGACCAATATATGTGAATGTATTATGGCCATATGGAGACACTGGGTGATTAGAGACTGATCAAGAATTTAGATCATCAGTGGAGGGGCAAGGGGAGGAAGGGGGATTCGTAGAAGAAGGTGGAATGATGGGGTAAAAAAAAAAAAATGAATCGTACAGTTCTGAGCATTCAGGAGAAAGACAGACATGCGGGGAACAGGGTAGATTGAGATGAAGTAGTCTGTGGAGGTGATAACTAGCTGTCAATGATCTACGACAGGAAATGAGGTGAAGCGATAGTGGTGAACGTAAATCAGCCTGGCCTGCTCAAGGAGGACTAAAACTGCTTAGTGTAAACCATTATGCACGACAGCTGAGTGAGAATGAATGTACTTTAATGAGGCTGCGTTCACTTGTTTTTCGGTGCCACCCTGCTGGAGCGAGTAAGAGTGAATGTACAGTACAGAAAACTAAAATCAGTACAAGAGTTCTTCTTTAAACTGAGTAGATAAGTATACCACTATTTGCTTCTCACAGTCTATTCAAGCAATGGTGGCAGCATCTGGAATACAAAGTGCGTACGTGTGATGCATTGCAACAGACTAGTACATGGTATAAGAGTGCATAAGGTAATAATTTTAACATAATGCAAAAGAACAGTACATAGTGTTGTGGTGTATAATGTTATTAATTCGGTGTATAATATATTCATCTAGATGCTATAATCCTCTGTTAAGCAAATCGGTTGAAGGAAGCAAAAAATAAAACTAACAAGAGGTTCAAGCAGGTTGGCAAGGATTCTGGCATTTGCAGAAAGTAGCCCAAGATCTCCATTTCAACTTATTCTGGTAGGGACATTGTCGTTGTTGCAACACTGGAAACGCGTGGTATACCGACATGATCACTGAAGCCAGTCCCATTTTTACCTTAGCAAGGTCAGTCCCTGTATAGTGAACAGCAGTATAAAATATTTAACTCTTCATCCGACGACGTCTTTTACTGTATTACTTAACACTCAGGCTCCTATGACTCAATTTTGGTTGAATTTGTTCGTCTGGAGTGAACTGGAATATATTACCAGAGCTGTTCCAACCAGAAGGTTAAAGTGGCAGTACTGACTCTCAGGCTATTATGACTTACTTTCGGCTGAACAAAACTGCCTGGCGCTACATGGAATAGCATACAGAACACACACCTACTTTGCGAGAATATGGGCGGCACACTGCGCAGCAAACTGCAAAATCGCAAAGTAGGCAGTATAGAAAAGCATGTATTAAAGTGCATTTGGTGGTCACACCACAAGTTACAAATTTTTCCCCCCCCCCCTCCCATTATCCCAACTTTCCCCCTTCATTTATAGTTATGTTTTACAGGTATACATACATACACTATATAAGTATATTTCCTGACAGAAAGATAAGCATGATCATTTAAAAAAATCGAACAGTGCATTTAGTACCTTGACTTGAGGACTGGCTGGGCTTGCGGGGAAGGAGAGAGGGGATATCCGAGGCTGTGGTATCCTACTGTGGCTCCTTAGGTCCATCGTCATTTTCAGTCATCGCTGACAGTGGAAACATCCACCTCCTGCCGTTAGATCTCTGCTTCAGCCATAAATCTATCAAAATTCAGAGTACTGACAACAAACATTCATCATCGTCGTGGTGGTGGGCTGAGCTGGTTGATGGGCGAGGGTCATTTGGGTCGCTGGGAGGTGCCGGCCCTCAGGAATGTCGTCATTAACATCTGGGTACTCTTGCTGACGCCTTTTTGATGTTCATCAGCATAAAAACGGTAGGTTCTGTCCGTGGCCTGACATATCTCCTCGGCTCGAAATTAGTAACAAGCACATGCTGTGGTAGAAGGGGAGAAACTGGGTGACTCTCGCCTGGTATGTCACGTGTCCGCCGCCGCCTCGCAAACTAGTGACGGCCGTAATTTTTTCTACAACACGGTACTGTATAATAGTTTCCCTAGTAGAGCTCGCAGACAAGGCGATACGCAAACTAAAAACACGTAAAGTAGAAGAGTGTACTGTAGTAACGACTTTTCAGACCAAAGATGTAAAAAAATACAATAAAAAATAAAAAAAAGTCAGTCCCATGTTGTCCCTGTCGAGGTGTAGGGTACTGTAATCCAGAATATGAAACTGTTCCTCTCGGGTAGCATCTGCTTTACCAAATTACCATAACCTCTGAATTCCGTGACATATCTCCAGTAGGTGAGTTTATTCTGTATAGTAGAGACGTTTCGTATATTCACTGCCAAAAATCCTTCCAAACATGGATTAAATTGTCTGGAAATGTGAGAAGCTAATAGAAATGATATCATAGGCTGGCGTCGTAACATCAGATTAGATGAGACTTTTTGACCCGAAGGAGTTGGATGTGCAGCCTGAAACTCTTTAGTACTTGAGATTGTTCCAAAATTGAATAAAACCGTCTTCTAATATCTATATCAGAAGAAGAAGAAGAGAACAAGAACAAGACACCACCATAGAGAAGAAATTAGAGGCACTCAGTGACGGACCTACACCCATTTCGCCACTGCATGATCTCAGATCCACCAGACGCCTCTTGGGAATTCGAACCAGCACGTACAGCACGAGCTTCACTTAGCTCCCTTGGCGCCTCACATCACCTGACCTTAATGCCACCAATCAGATTTTACCATATTCAGCCTCTAGGATCTGGTGTCATATTTTCTCTCTTATTCTTTCAAATATCAGGCGATGCTATCAAACCTTAGGGATACATTTCATAGTGAAGGGGTATTTTGAGGTTATAGGTAAATTCTCCACTTCGAAAAATTCCCTATAAGTTAAAAAGAAATCGTGTGAAGGTAGCAAGATATAATAGAAAGGTAGGAAAGGTAGAGTTGAGAGCATAGGTAATGGTGGGAGGGCAGAGTCACCTAATGTCTTCTGTCACATCACTACTATGACATATTATCCATTTTATGTTACCTTCAGACGATTGTGTTAAGACTGGCAGACACTTTTGGAACTTGAAGGGATAGATGTAGTTTGGATGAGCCCCTTTAGAGCAACAGATATTCTCTAAGTTTAATAAAATCGCCTGGGAATGGCAGGAATGAAATATAAAGGACAACACTGTATTCTATTGTTTCTGTGGCAGGGTACTTTAGTATCTGCTCGGAAATACTAACAGACAGATAACAGCTAGGCTTTGGAATACCTCGAGAACCTGGGCAATGGGACGAAATTAAAGAGTCCTGTACTATTCTCTCTCTCTCTCTCTCTCTCTCTCTCTCTCTCTCTCTCTCTCTCTGAACTGCTGATGGATGGTTGGGTACATGGTGGTAAACTGCACCCGTTTAATTGCCAGTTAGTTGCTGCAACGCTGGATTATTTTTCCTTTTTATCCATCACTGCTAACTTTGTCTTGTAATATATAATTGCGAAAAATGTAACACACAGGGATTTCACCACTAAACATATCACTACAAGAGGCTTCCCGTAGGCAGAGTCGTATGATAACAAGAGCTGAATGTAACTCTCTGAAGGTGGTAAGAGAAAAAGAAACTAACGACGACTAAAAGGGAAGAAATTAATGTTGAATGTGTCAGTCTGTTTCATTTAGACGGATCACACTAAAGAAGAAAAAAAGTCGTCTGGGAGTAGCAAAAAAAATAAAAATAAAAAAAAAATAAAAAAAATAAAAAGGCGTCATTGTTTGGAAGAAGTTACCTGACGTCACAGTGTGGACTGAGAGAGCGTGAACTGGTGGTGGATCAGGTGGGAGATTATAGTGGAGTGTGGGAGACTGTGACAGGAGTAGGAAATTGTGATAAATACAGGGAGAGATAGTTGTGAAGAGTGTTGGACACTGTGGTGGAGAGACTGGGGGATTATGGTGGAGAGACTGAGAGATCATGCCAGAGAGAGAGAGAGAGAGTGTGTGTGTGTGTGTGTGTGTGTGTGTGTTGTGGAGAGATGGAGATAATGAGAGAGTCGAAGTTTATGGCGGAGAGAATGGTAGCTTATGATGGAGAGTGGAAGATTATAGTGGAATGATTATGAGATTATGATGGAAAGTGAGAATATGGTGGAGAGACTGAGAGATTATGGTGAAAAGAGTAAGAGTCTATGATGATGGAGTTGATGGTAGAGGGGTTGGAGTCGATGTTGAAGGGATGGGAGTGGTGATGGAGGTGTGAGAATGGTGATGGAAGTGTGGGGGTTGTGAGAGAGGGAAGGGAGTGGTGGTGGATGAGTGGGAATGGTGATGGGGTGATGGAGTGGTGGTTTGGGGTCAGGAATGATAGTGGAGGGGTATGGGTGCTGATAGATGGGTTGGAGTGATGATGGAGGGATGGGAGTGGTAGTGGAAGGGTGTGTGGGGTAAAAAAGGGATAGAAGTTGAAACAGAAGTAATGGAGTCGTGGAAGTTTAGGTGAGATGGTGATGATGGTGGTGGTGGTGGTGGAAGGGTGGGAGTGGTGGTGAAGTAAGAGAGGTGACGAAGAAGTAGGAGTGGTGGTGGAGAGGTTGGAATGGTGCTGGTAGGATGGGAGAGGTGGTGGTAATGGAGAGGTAGGGGAGGTGAGATGTAGGAGAAGCTGTTGGGGTGGCAGTGGTGACGGAAGAGGGACAGGAGTGGCGGCGATGAAGAAGTGAGTTGTGGTAGACAAATGGGTGTGGTGGAGGTGGAGGAGTGGGAGTAGTGCTGGTGAAGGGGTAAAAATGGTGGTGTTAGAGATGTAGAAGTGGTGGTGGAGGGGTGGGAGTAATGGTGGAGGGGTGGGAATAATGGTGGAGAGAAAAGGTGTTGTGTTGGAGAAGCAGGAGTAGTGGTGGTGGAGGGTTGTACTTGGCGGTGAGGTGGGAGTGATGGTGGAGAAACGAAGTAGTGAAGGACTGAAATTGGCAGTGGTGAGATGAGAGTGGGGAGTGGTTATGACAGGAGTAGAAGAAAAATGGAAATCGGTGGTGGAGTGAATCATTAGAGGACGGCCACTTTCCCGTAAAAAAGTGACGAAGTTAAACATTTTTTTATTTTAATATCTTGCTCATCGATCATAAACCACCCAGTTGCATTTAGTTAGGAAGTTCTTGTAAAAAATTGTTGCCAAATCCCATCCAGCTGTTATTATTAAATTATTACGTTCTTGCCAAAAATAGTAACCATATTATACCCTGTAGAGATTTACCTATTTTTTTATTGGAATTTGTAATTGTCTCACATAACAGAAATTAACAACAGAAGCATATGTAACGGAGAAGCACATGACACAGGCGGTTTGGAACAACCGAAGGGATGCTTATAAGAGAGGCACGAAGATATTGCTTTTCCTGTCCACCTTTGCTGAATTATTTATAAACTGGACGCCTAAAAAGAGACGCCGATAATTTGCTATTTGGTCAACTAACAGTTATCGAGTTCGACTTCCAATTTTCATTGCACTGAGACTGGGGTTGAATCCAGCTGTGGCTGGCATCTTCAGGGATGCTAGAAGTGTGATCTTTATTATGCTTACATAACAGCCTTGACCACCATCAAGAAACACGGAATGATTAATCGATAAAGACGTCACCCTCAATATCCCTCTATCAGTCTCCCATCATGAAGTCTGACCGAAGCACTGAGCCACCACACACCTCTCCAAGTCGATTAATCGCGGCCTAGATTGTTTCAGCAAGAGCAACCACTGTTAAGTTAAAGAGGGGAAGGGGAGGAAACTAACTGGGATGGAAATAAATAAGCTTTGGTGCAGTAGCAGGACATCGCGGAAAGGATTTTAAAAAAAATATGAAAAGACAGTGATAAAAAATCGTTGGCAAACTTCCTCTCGGGCATAAAAACCCAAATACTCTACCAAAACCTAAACTCCAAATCCATTATACTGTCCAAATCCCATGCAGCAAATTAACTCTTTCATCTACGGTACACCCATCCCCTTTCCTTCAGTAACACTTGTGTCCTATGGTGATGACCTAGCAATAACTTTACAACACTCCAAAGCTCAGTAAACATCAGGCCAGCTCCAGTAGTACCTACGCTCACCAGACCAGATCACTGGCTTACAGAAAACAGCATGATTACTTCAACAGCCAAGTCAATAACCACCCTCGTTACTCTAGACCAGTGTTTCTTAACCTTTTTGCCGCTGTTACCCCCTTGACACACAAGGTAGGCTGTTATTACGAACGAGCGAGAGCAACGAGCAAGCGTAGCGAAACGATGTTTACGTTCAGCTGAGGAATGAGCAGCCAGACACAGCACGGCCCGACCACGATGGTTTTCAGAGGCTAATAACTTTTTATGTGAGATAGAGAAGAGATTCTTTCAGCAGGCAGTAGATACATTCAGTAAATTTTGTTTTTAGCTATATATTTACTCGTGAGACCAAAGAAACTCCTTGGAATCCCAGCTTTCCAAGGGAATGTACCGAGGGCTTCAAATGACATGCTCCACTATAAAATCGAATTAAAACAGATTTTCTGTGTTAACACAATGTCCCTTGCATGAGTTCTAACAATTAAATACGTGATGTTACGCTCCTAGTTTTACATGAACGTGTTTCCTATGGTTAAAGGATGAAATCTGCAAGGGTAATTGCCCCATTTCTGGATTTGTCATTTGATCTATAGCCAAGCTTTTATAGACACAGTTCGTTGACACATCAAGTAGGGAGCAGAGAATTGAACTTTGCGCGTGTGATAAATGCTACAGCGCCTCGCTATATACACATCCAGAGAGAAAACGTGGGAGAGAGAAAACGTGAGAAAGTAGATATTTTATCTCAATAATTCCTGTGTTATTGTTCAGCTACCTCACCAAAAATGTTGAAAGTTTACACCAAGATGAAATTATGTTGATAGTCATATGTACAAACGCTCGCTCGCTCGCCATGCGCTCACAAAGTGCACTTACTGGTTATATCCATCCCAAAGAAATCGGGAGGAAGAGTAGAAAAACATGATGGTACTGGTAATATTGCATTTTCCAGATGATTATACAGGATACAGAAAGAAATTAATGTATTCGACTACATTACACAAAGGTCTGCATTCTCGTCGGCTAAACAAGCTCCCCAACACCTCTTCGATAGCGATTTATTTTTGGATATGACTAGTTAATGTCTTTATTATACATTATTTATACAGAGTATGGCGATATTGGAATGATTTACGTAACACAGAAGAACACAGTAAAGTGCAATAAGGTAAAGAAATCGCTTAGGAAAAGGTGTTAGGAAGCTTCCTTAACCGACGAGAATACGTGCCAAAATGTTTTCAGCACAACATCTACTTGGTTGTATTGGTAGTGTGATGGTTCAAACTGTTTTTCTTTACTCAGTTTTTCTACGTTTCGCTCTGTTAGAGACAATGTGCATCTAAGTCAATATCCTATAAAAACAAAATAATAATAATACGAAAAGAAATACTGGCGAGCAAATCTTTGCCGATATTACCCCCTCAAAAAGATAAAATTACGCCTTAGGGGTAATAACCCCCAGGTTAAGGGCTACTGCTCCAGACAGACATGACTCTCAAACACACCCTGAAAACCTTCTCTTTAATCAACCATTCTAGTGGAAAGACACCCCGAATTCTACTTACGTTGAACATAAACATGATATTTTCATAACATACAAACATCAATGCAAAGACATCTCGTAAACTCGATGCCTTTGAAGAATTACGAGTACAGGCATTAATTTCGGACATCAAAAAGTATATTGAAAACGGTCGGTAAATTATTCATTAGAAAGATATGAATTACGCTAGACCAAGTTGGGCCCCACCTTGACCACCGCATGCATGGAAAAGCCATATAACGCATAGCAAACCATTAAGAATGATTAAACAGGATGTACTAACACCAGTAACACATGGCAGGTGTACAGTATATGATAAAAATTCAGTCAAGGAACATATTAATATGAAAGACACTGAGTTCATTTTAACCTAATATCCATCCCTCCTTTGTAACTTTATGTTGCATTATCTTAAATCACAAAGAAATAAAAAATTAACAACATCCAACACTATACAGAGTGCTTCATTAACATTCTTGCTCCATGTTAAAGAAACACTACAATTCACAAATACTCACATAAACACAGAACCATCACAGCCACCCAATGCCTCCAACAAAACAAAACTCAATTCATAAACCACTGCCAGATATCCACCCTTCAGAAACTACCGCACCAAGAGAGACACTAGTGCACCTGACGAGACTACGATCAAGCCATCACTTTTCCCTGCTCTAGTATGGATACAAAACTCAAGTCGCAAGCAATTCACTGTGCCCTCACAGCAATGCAGCCCTCCATAACAGAACATACTCACCTCAAGCACCATACTATCACAACACAGACAGTCCTTCAACATAACCACAGTGAAAACTTTCTGAGCGCGACCAGTTAAAGTGGTCGGTTTCCTGGGACCCAATGAGTTCACAACCAGGTAAGTCTGGGGCTGCAACAGAAACAAAATCAACAATGCCAACAGCAACAACAGCAGTAAATTAGTATACCAGCATTATCTTGGTTCATAACAATGACATATACAAACTCTGACACATACAAAAACGTAGACATTACAGTTAACACTCAAACTTCAAGTAATGATTTAGCTTCTGACACCCGTAACTGAATTATATTTGGAAGAGATAAGAAAGGGTATCTTTTGGCTTTTTATCTTCGTTCATGGAGTAGGGCTAATCCTAAAGAGGGATTTCATATGAAGAGATACAGATACTAAGGAATACAAAGAAATACAAAGAAAAGCAAACAGCAATAGACCTTATGATCCTCTCGAGGCTGCTTGATGCAGAGTAGACTTTGACTGCGAGATCTAATTCTAAATGATGAAGGATAAGGATAGTAAAGGAAGAAAACTCTCCCCGTCTCCAAACCCTCCAGTTAAAATTGTCAGGAAAAAGTGAGGACCACCATGCAGAATGGAAAAACTGAAATGGAAATTTCACAGGAAAGACTGAAGGGGAAAAGTTACATTCTGTAATACTCTATCTATAAACTACCAGTTTGAATGACCTGAAAGAGAAGTACATATTAAATCTATCGAAGTACCACATTAAAAAGAAAATAAAAGAAAAGAAGAAAGACTTCCGTGTCCCTCTCCCGTGGAAGAAAATGTCGTAGATACCTTTTGTGA
>JAGKTI010034093.1:0-11530 GCA_018397915.1 Birgus latro | reverse complement strand
GAGAGAGAGAGAGAGAGAGAGAGAGAGAGAGAGAGAGAGAGAGTGTAGTGCTGTGTAGATAGTGTGGTAGTGGTGAATGAGTAATGACGGTGTATAAGTAGTAATGGTGGTGGTCACAGACTGGGAAATGGTAATGCCCTTAATATGCAATCTCTCCCTCTTCAAAGGTGAGGTAAAACGATAAATTAACATCAAAATGTGATGTTAGCCACGAAGAGGTGTCATGGAAAGGTGTGGAGCCGAACCACTGTCTCTTTCTGTCACTGAGGTCCGTTGGCTGGAAAAGGATGAAAATCTAAGCCAGGTCAGTGTAAGAAAAAGAAAAAAAATACATGGTAGACAGTTTGCTGGTTGAGAGTATGGTAATGATGGTAGACTATGACTATGGATGTAGAAAGAGTATGGCGGTGATGGTAGAGGGTGAGGTTTTCGTGGTAGAGAGAACACTTCACACTGTTTGGGTCTGTTGCATCACCAAACACCATTCCAGCACTGGCCAGATATATATTCATGGTCTGGCCTAGAAGCAAAATTTTAGCAAGTGTGGTTTTCAGTTGACTCAGGCCCTACATGTACTTGTAGAGTAAACGTGGATGTAAATGTGGATTTGGGCATGGATGTAAATTTGGCTCTGGGTGCCGCTGCAGGTATGAATGGGATGTGGGAGTTGGTGTGAGCATTGATATAGGTGTGAGTGTGGATGGAAATGTGTATGGGTGTGGGTGTGGATGTGGGAGTAGGTGTGAGCGTGGAGAGGTACAGGTGTGGATACAAACGTGGATGGAACGGGTTAAAGTGCTTCCAGAACGGAATGGAGACCTGGGAGATATTCCTTGTTCGTTCTGAATGTGAAATGTATTTGCATTTGTCATAACATACATCTATGAGGCCACGGCAGCTCACCTTGCTATGTTTACTGTTTTTATGTATTCTCAATATCAATTTGGGGAGCTTCCTTTTATTTCTCAGTTCATAAACTGTACTTCAATCTTGTTATTTTTCTCAATCCTTGCACAATGCTGAATATGAACTGTTTTTGATTTATGGTAAACCATACAGCTCCAGTGTAAGCATGACTGAATTTCAGTCTTTACTTATTCAGTTAGTGTTTGCCTAACTGCTGATCTTCGTTTTTTTTTCGTTTTTGTTTCTTACCTTTCTGTACCGTTCTTGTCGCTTTCCTTCTCTTCCAGAACCCAATTTCCTTTTTCCCTTCCACCGTTTGCCTCACACTCTCTCACTTTTCCTTTTCCTTCTTTTCCCACACTGTTGTTGTCGTTTCTTTTCCTCGCCTCCTCTAGCAACCATTTTCCGCCCTTTCACTTTCCTTCTTATGTTCCTTCCCTCACCTTTCCTCTCCTTTTACTTTCTCTCTTCCTCCTCCATTCCCCATGTGATCTCTCCTTTCTTGTTTCGCCCCCGCTCGCAAAGCGAGTTGTTTTATTCGACATATACTCGTATGTGGGTAGGTGGGTGGGTGGGTGGGTGAGTTTTGTGATCACCATAAACATTTTTTTTTTTTGCGATTTTAACTAAATCTGTAGGAAAGGTAGAGAGACAAGGAGTTGACTAATTCCTTTTTATTTAGAACAATACGTCAAAGATAAGGTCAAAGTTTGACCTAGAAATGTCAAATAACACAGTTACTGTCTGCTTTAGACCAAGCTTGAATAAAGGGTTCTGAGTAGTGCAAGAATGAAGGGGTTTGATTTTGAGAACCAGTCAAGGGTCAAGATTACACGGCAAAGTAAAAGTTCGACCAGTGTGTATGTGTGTGTGACCAAAATAACCACAATAGTTTTGTTCTAATTTGAACTAAACTTAGTGAAAGAGTCGAAGATCAACCACTGGGCTGACTTACTGTTTTTTAGAACATTAGGTTAAAGATCAAGGTCATATGTCAATGACAGTTTAGAGTGCTTATCCGAGTTACAGCAAAGGTTGTGAAAGGGTTAAGGGTGAGGCAAGGATAAACAGTTTCGATATGGGATGTACCGTAATCAGATAAAGGTAAAGATCACAGAGAAGAACAAAAAACCATGGTCACAGGACAACGTCGGCTCAGACAACTTTGATTTCATTGGAACCAACCTTGGTGGAAGTGATAAGAATCAGGGAAGCCTGAATTAATTTAAAGAACAATTGTGGTCAATGGTCAAAGTCACAGGGCAAAGTAAAATTTTCAGGCTTTAGTCCATTTGGTGAGCATAGGTGTTGCGCCTGCTCCTTCTTGTTAGTTATTCTTTTCATGTTTTCCTCTTCACATTATCCTTCCATTTCCATTTCATTTGCCCGTTTTCTCTCCCTTCTCTTCTCTCTGCCACTTCATTTCCCCAAATAACCCCTCCCCAGCAGCGGACTGGGCCTTTAAATCGGCTCGGGCATTTGTCGATCAGGTTGGCCACCATTTTCAAAAGGTGCAAGAATGAGTGAGTGCGTGTGAGTGAGTGAGTGTATGAGTGAGTGGGGAGTGCAAGTGAATGGGCAGAGAGGAGGGAGTGACTGAGTGAATGTGTGAGGGAGCGAGTGAGTGAATGCACAAGCAATGAGTAAGTAAGCTAATACGTGGGAAGCGTGTGGGTAAATGGAGAGTAGGCTAATGAGCGACCGATTGGGAAGTGAATGACTGATTGACCTACTAGGTGAGTGAGAGGGGAGTGAATGACTGAGAAATGAGCGAGTGAGTGGAGAGTGACTGAGTGTGTAAGGGCAGTGAGTGAGTCAATGGGAAGTATACGAGCTTGTCTGTGCGTGTGGGAAGCGGATGAGTGATGGGTGAGCTGGAAGTGCGTAAGCAAGTATGTGAGTGAGTGGGGAATGAGTGGGAAGTGTGTAAGATTGGGCAAGGGAGTGGAGAAAGAGTGACTGAGTGAGGGAGTGGGGAGTGAATGAGTCAGTGACTGTGTGAGTGAGTGAGTGAATGAAACGTGTGGAGAGAGAAGAAAGCGTTAATTGAGTGGCGGTAGCATAAGAGGAGTGGGAGTGAGTGGGAATGAGCAAAGTGGTAGTGGACATACAGAGTGGTGGGGGAGGAGGTAAGTCGGGGTTTAAGTGATGCATAGAGCTTGGTGGATGAGATGTGTAATGAGGGACGGAGTGAGGAAAGTGAGAGATGAGGGAAGGAGTATGGGCTGCGTGGGAAGTACAGCTGTATGGAGTTTTAATGCAGCGGGATTAAGAGAAACTAGTGAGAGAGTGAGGATGGAAAAGGTGAGTGAGGAGGGAAGAACTGGAAGGTGAAGTGGCGTGTGGCTTTCGTACAAGGTGCTGAGGAAATTATTAAAAAAGAAAAGAAAAAAAAGCAAAGGAGATGATGGGTAAGGTGGCGGTATAGTGATATTGGCAAGAAGTGGGGGAAACAGGGGAGAAGGGACTGCGAGATGAGTAGTAGAGGGGAAAGAAGGAAGGAGGAGAGGAAGAAAAGGAAGGAGAGAGTGATGGTTGGAAACATAAAAGGGATGAGGGGAAGAACGGGGGATTGAAGAGATGACGAAGGGAAGAGATGAAAAGAGTAACAGGGTGCAAGGATAAGGGGAGGAAAAAAGAAGAGGGGGAGGCGAGGAAAAGGGTGAAGGACTGAGATGGGAGATGAGTTGATAGGAAGAGGAAAGAAGCGAGTAAACAAATGGGAGAGAAAAGCAGGGATGATGGGCGAAATAAGAGTGATGGAGAACTCACAGAAAGGATCGAGACATGTGTAAGGTAAGAGTAATAATGAGGTGAGATTAGGTTACCTAAAAAGTAGTGAAAGAAGTGGTAGGGGAAATACATGGTTTGAGAAAAGAAGTGGGGTCTGGAGCAGTGGTGGGGGTTAGCAGGAGGTAAAACAAGGGATAGGAGAGAGAAAGCCAGGAGGGAGGTTGGGGAAGATAATGAGAGAGAGAGAGAGAGAGAGAGAGAGAGAGAGAGAGAGAGAGAGAGTCGGGAAGGGGAGAAGGGGGACAGGAGTAAACAAGAGGAAGAAAACATGTAAACAGGGGAAGATGCGAAGGTCTATAGGAATTCTCAACCATTTTACTCTGCCACGTCTTTATAATCAATTCAATTTTTCACCTGGTTTTCTTCTTGCGTAATTTTTCGTCTCGAAGTCGCTTAGCGATTTTTGACCATGTTACTTATCTTGCTTGATTTCTACATCCTGAAATTGATTTTTTTTCTATCGACACTTCATTATCTGTGGCCAGTTATTCAGTCACCCACCTTCGTATCTTGGCTGAATTATGCATCCTGAATTTCATCTGACTTATTTCAACACTCCATAATTTCTGACCGATTATGATTTACGATAACATGTTAACTGTGTAACAACACGACGATGCACCTTCACTCACTCGGTCTCTATTCATTCTACTCACACTCACTCATACTTTTTCATACATTGGGCAGCAGTCGAGTTTCGCATACAAAAATAAAATTTAGAGTCCAGACAATGGTTAAAAAAAAAAAAAACTTTGGACAGACGACACTGTTCCAGGACGTTCAATAGCCCAAGCCAAGTCATTCTAAAACAAATTAAAAAAACACGTTAATGTACAATACACTCCACAGGATACCGACCCCTTGGAGCACCAGTTCATCGACATTGCCCATATGCCCAGCCCGCCACTGTATCTTCCTTCTTTGTATATTCTCTCCTCCTGCCTCCCTCATTACATTATCCATTGCCACCCATGCTGTTTCTTGTCACTTTCTTCCACCTCTCCTTTTTCTCTCTCTGCCTCTTTATTTATTCATACGACTAATAAAACGTTTTTCTTCTGCCTTTCCCGTTACGTTCCTCTTACACTCCCATTTCCCTCTCTCGTTCTTTCTTCTCTCTCTCCATTCCCTTTCCCATAACTATGACCTCTCGCTTCATCTTTATTTGCTCATATATCTTTTCTTGTCTTTCTCATCATCTTCACTTTTCCATACCCGTTCCTTCTTCTCCCTTTTCCTTACTTTCCTTTCTTTATGTGGCCTCTTCCTTCTTTACCAGTTATTTCCTCTCTTCCAGGTTTCCCGTTACCTTTTTCCCTTTCATATTTTTCCTTCTCTCCTTTTCCTCCTTTCTCCTTGCCTCTTCCTCTCTCCGTATGACTTTCTTCCCTCTCTTTCTCCCCTATCGCATTTTCTCCCTCCACTCCCGTTTCTCTCCTTCCTTCTCTCCACCTCTTACTCTTCTCACATGACTTGCCTCTATATCATTTCTTTCTCTTCATTTCCTCATCACATTCTCTCCTCTCACTCCTGTTTCTTCCCCACCTTCTCCCCCCCCCCCCCCCCCCCCCAGCCCCCGTCAACCAATGCCACAGGGTTCGTATTCATCAAATATCTTAACCAGTTTTCTGGATAAACAAGTCTCCACAGCAAATGATTATCAGAGGCCGTGTTGTTTTTCCTGGTTTTCATTCAAATATTCACTCGTTTGCCTGTGAAAGGTATGGTAGTTGTGTGAGGGGAAACAAGAGTATTAATAAACACTCTTAGCCGCTGCACAACTTACATTCACGAAAGTTAGTAAATGCGCCTTCCGACTATCGCATGTGAACCTCCAATTGCTGCTTGTTATTTCGTGGGTTACGGCGTGTGGCTGGCTCCATGAAGGAGGAGGAGACGGAGGTGGTGGTGGTAGTGGTGGTAGCAACTGCCGAGGATGTGGCTGGGAGGTAATGGTGTCAGAGGTGATGAAAGACAAGACAGGGGATGGTTTTATTCCTCTATGGAGGTGTAGGTGATTCTAGGACTAAATCCCCCGGAGGACAATATCCCCCTGCACACAGTATCCCGTAGAAGTTAAAAATACATTAAAAATTTTTACCTAACCTAACCTCACGTAACACAGTGTCTATCTATACGAGCTGCGATATGTTATCAGTACGGGCACGGAGCTAGAGTACAGAAAAATGGGGTGAAAGTTGTCCTTGGGGGATAGTGAGCATGAGGGGATACTATCCATGGGTATTTTGTCCTTGGCGGATGTTGTGCATGGGGTGGATATTGTCTTACGCTGGAAACGGTCCTGACACCGGTGTGAGTAATGCTGGTGTTTGTGGAAGCAGGTAAGGTGAAATTGTTAGCGAATGTACAAGATTTCGGGGATATTAGTGGGAATTGCCTAGTGGTGGTTGTCGGTATTAGGAGCAGAAGTTTTCATAATAGTACGGCGGTTAGAGCTCTGTGTCGGTGTGAGGAATGTTAGTGGTCGTGGGGGTAAATGTGGTGAAATTATTACGTGAGTGTAGAAGACGTAATTTGCATAATGATGTTGTGTTATAAGTGCAGTGGAAGGGCAATTGGAATGAATACAAGTTATTGTTAACAAAGATGGTGGAGTTAGTGGGGCGGGGGTGGGGGAGAGGAGGCTAAATATGAAGGTGGGTATTATGAAATGCTGACGGTACTCAAGTGGCGCCTTCATGCGCTACCCGAATATACAGTATATTGTCGTCAATAACCCCTTCACAACAAAAAGTCTCCCCAAGGCAGAATAAAATCATCTGATAGTAGTATGAATAGAATATGAATACTACATGGACTGACAGTTAATAGCTGGGAGATCTGTCAGCATGTCGGTGACGTTGAAAGACCTGTTGATTACCATTTTCTACCCTTCCAATGTTTTATTAGTTTGTACCTATGTATTACTGTGCTCAAAATAATGTCTATCATCTGTCTGTCTGTTTGTCTGTCTGTTGTGTCCAAGAATCCATGGTAGACTCAACAAATAGCTATCTTATCCACCCATACCTCATTCCATTCATCTCCACATCCCTCTTACCAAGCCAAGGACCCCTCTTTCATTTACTACTCCACTCTTTCCGCAGTTAGTATAGAACGTTGGAGTCAGTGCGGTTGGTGCGATATTGATACAACTGGCTTTGCGATTAGTGGTTGGAATAAGGAATAGCATATGGGAGTATCACCCCATCCCGTCAATCCAAGTCATCCTCTCTGATTTTAGGAACAAAATCTCCTCCAGCTACTATTCCACTTAGGCCACACTTAAAGCATATTTTTAACTTTCCGCCCCGATTCATCATGCCATGTATCAAGGAGAATTAATCTTAGGCACGGAAACACACTAAGCTTCTCTCAGCTTAAATATATTAGACATCAGAGGAAAGTGAGCAGAAGATAAATATCAAACAAACTTTTCTCCTTAAATATGCTCTTCCACACAATCCACAGTGAGTACGTTCGTGTCGATATATTTGTTGCTCTGTTGATATATCTGATTTTGTGATTAGGTTAGTGGCACGAACTGGATGGAGCTATTAAGAATATCACACTTCCCCTCCCTACCAAGCTGCATTCGCATAATATTTGAATGCATTATTTAAAGCAACACACTAACCAATGGATATACTTATAAACAGTGGTTACAGAAGTCGTGTGTTGCTTTAAATGACGCAAGTTCGATCCAGCGATGGTCAAAAAACCTTCTGATGATCTGAAGTTGTTATAACAGACTTTACTGATCGTGCACAAAACTCATCAACATGTAATAAAAAAAAATTAAAAAAAAAACACGTGCAGCCACTAATGGCATCACGCCAGTCTTACATGAGAACTCTAGCATTCAATTTAGACTGTGGTTATTGCTGTCGAGTGATGCCCTTTGAGGATTTAGTATACCAGTACCGGTATGTTTGATGAACTGTTCTTATATTTTCAGATTAGTGACGAATAATACATGTATGACATATCACTTCCACCTACCATACCATGCCATCCTCCTTCATACAGCTGCTATCGGCGATAAAGTCCTGTCACCTCTCCTGCTCTGCTCTCCATAGACTCTGAAACTTACGAACCTGTTGTAAGTGGCTTTGGATACTCCGTAGTACCACTTCCTTGGCGAGCTACTCTGCACATTAAACTTCAATATCTCTTTTGTATTATATTGATGCACATTATGTTGATATTAAAATGATATAAATAGCCTATATACACAAGAAGAATGTCAAGATGTAATATGCAGAACCATCGTTAAGGAAGAGTTGCTATGAAGCCTCCTATGCCACCTGAAGCACGGACCTTAATCTAGCGACTTCGAAGCAAATGGCAGTGATCTGTGGCAAAATAAGGCCATCGGTGTAGGCTGCTGCACGCGAGTTTAATGGCTGAATATCAAAGTCTGTTGGAAAGATATGCAAGCCAGGATCCTCCTTGTGAGGGTTTAGACTTTATTATTAGTGTGGCGAATCAGAAGCAAACGGCACTGATGACAAAGATCTGTGGCCGAAAATAATCATGAGAGTCAGTTGTCTGGGATTCATGAGGCCGAGGACTGTAATCTAGGTGGAACTGAATACTTTGCAACACCTATTTTTTGGCGATGTATTACGGATATTACCTCTTCAAATTCTCTTTTATGTCGTTTATGTCTTTTGTTATGCAGACATAGTGTTCATCAGTAACATGCAAACAGATACTGAGGTGTACTGTGCAGAATAAGTAGCTAAAAAAGAGGTGCTACGAAATCTCCATATCTGCCTGGAATACGAACGACTTTGGTTGTCATACTTCACGGATGAGTGAGGACTTTTGTACTCCTCCACTCTGTCAAATGAAAGTATATTCGTGTTCATATTTTTGTGCCATGGTCATGGAACTGACGGTATGAATTGTTAAATTCACTTACTATTGCACTGCGTCTACTTTCCTCCCTGACGCATCATATCAAAGAGAATTATCTATTGGCACTGAAACACACCAAGCCTCTATCAGCTTCGGAATGTCAGCCATCAACAGAAAGGAGTAAAAGATGGTAAATATAAATTATGCGTGTCCTTGACTGTATTTCTCCACTCTACCCTCAGTATATAAGTTTGTGTCGATATATCTGGTGCAGTGTTGATGAGAGTGATTGTGATTCGGCTAATGGCAAGAATTGCATGTGTACGGAATATCACTCCCCCATGTTAATCAAGGTTTGGAGAGTCAGGGCCAAAACCTTACCAACAGTACACTTAATCCACTGCATGTACAGTACTTTCCTCCCTCACGTATCGTATTTAGGCAATCAACATTAAGCACAGAAACCTACCAAGCCTCCCTCAGTTTAGGGATGCTGGCCAGTAGAGGAACGTGACAAGCAGAGACGGAACATTACGTGGTTTCGATAACTCTGTCCTCCAGATATATCGACACGTTTGTGTCAATATATCTGGTGCGATGTTGATGTGATTGACATCGTGAATAACTTCATGGCAAGAGAGGTATAAGTAGGGAATATTATTTCTCTGGACCAATTCGTGCAAAGTCAGGGGAAAAAGCTCATCTACTATCAATGCACTGCATCTACTTTCCTACCAGACGCAAAAATAAATACAATATTGTTTCACTCATGGCTTCCCAAAGTGAAAAGTCGAAAAGGTGATAAACAGGCGAAGTTCTGTTTCTGGTTGTATTCCTCCATTAAACCACCGTAAGTACGTTGTGTTGATGTAGCTGGTGCCATGAGGATGTGATTCATTTTGTCATACAGCTTGTGGCAAGACTAACATGAGCAAGGAATATCAACCATCCCCTCTACACCAGGTCACAATCCCTCTCATGATGTTAAAGAATTCGTCTACTATTCATAAACAAACAAGATCTACACCAGAGTGGGACAAAGACAGCTCTGATTATTCAAATTTTCGCTAAATTAATTGTTAGTTTATGATCTTTAACAAAATCCACCGAGAAGTCATAAAACACTCCTGCTAATAACACCACATCAGTCCTGAGACAACCCTAACATGTTTTCCGTATGAACGGTGGATAATAGTGACATGTGAAGGTATGTGCCACGTTGAAACACTGGTGGGTCTCAGGAACGAACTATCAGGTCTGTTCCCAGTATCTAACAATCGAAAGTACATTTGTGTTGACAGGCTATGGTGTGTTGGGTGCGATGACGATGTAACTGATTATGTGGTCAGGCAGCGACAAAAATGGCATACACAGGGAATATCACGCCTTCTCGTCAGTGATTTTGTTATTTTAGTTCTTAAATCGTGAAGCACATTTTCCGTAAAGGATTGAATAACGCAGTACCGCGACTGTGCAGCCTTTCCATTGCACTTCATGACAAGCACCATATTAATAGTGGCAATCTCGTTTTACTGATAAAAACTGAAGATGTTAAGCCATGTCAACTCTCAGATTCCTATGATCCACTCCCAACAGAATAAAATCCGTTTGTCGTTAGCAGTAATAAAGTACTATATATAAAACCGTCCCAACCATGAGAGGGTAACTGGTACCAGCATTAAAACTCAGGCTCTTATAACTCAACCTCAGCAAAATAAAATCGTGTGACGTTAGCTGGAGTAAAATGTGCGAGAAGACGGGACCATGAAAAGGATGAAAGTTAAAGGGAACATACATTAACAAGGGTACTGTGTGAAGGAGAGAGAGAGAGAAAGCATCAGTCCAAGCCACTTTCCTTCGTCCACTCTTCCACTTTATCCACAGTACCTAAGTAATCTTTGTGATGTTCGGTGCAATGCTAATAAATGTACTCCGATTAGCTGAGAATTATGATGCCTGGCTGATCAGTGGAAGGAGGTGTGATTCACGTTCGTTAGGCACACTGGTGATAGTTATAGCTTTGTTATTTATTTTTTTCTGTCGTACCCAGACCATTTACAAGAGTGTAAGGAAAGGGACAGACTAATGATGGTAATCCTGTGATGAATGAGAAGGCAACATGTGCAGACCATATATCAGCTCGAGCCGTCCTCCCTCATCATATCTAGAGCATGGCTACTTAGGTCGGCTGAACCAATGTTTGATTTTGTGAATGGCCAAATTTTTGATGGTTTAAATGATTAGTAAAAGGTTTGGCCTATTTTCGGAAGCCACATTGATGCTAGTTCTACTTTCAGCTATGCTTTTCGTCGCTCCACTTTCTGATAATATTCACACCATTTACACCAGTGGAAAAGAAAGTGTGAAAGACTATTGATGGTGATGTGACAAATGGGTTGTAGTATGTGCGTGGTAGCGGTATGTTATCCTTCCTCATACACTCCACTGTATCCACATTAAGTCTGTGTAGGTATACCTGGTGTCTCTGGTGATTTGCGTAATACTGTGAGTAAGCAAGAAATTAAATAAAACTGAAGATGATCAAATTTTTGTGTGGCCCATTTTCACTCGACACACTGACGACAGCCCTGTTTTTGTGTTTTATATTTTCCTGAACGTCGATGTCACACTCCCTGTTTATGAGACTGTCGTGAGCAATGAATGAAAACAATGATGCTGTGATGTGAATAATGAAAGGCAGTATGTGCAGGGAATATGTTAGTTCGTCACCCTTCATATCAATCAAGAGTGAGCTTGGTGCTGGAGAGGGGCGCCTTCATGTGGTGGGACTCTTATGACTGGGAGGCTCCACTGCCCAGTCATTTACGATAACTCCCTCCCTATGCTTCCGAAAGCAGGATGATAGACTGGTGGAGAAGAGCAACTAAGTCTGCAGTCCACCGAGTTCACGATTCAGATGAGCCTAGAACCATAACAAGAAGAAGAATGCAGTGAGTTTGTGTACGTA
>JAGKTI010034092.1:0-11530 GCA_018397915.1 Birgus latro | reverse complement strand
TCCTGAACTTCTTCCAACCACTTCTCACCCTAGCAACCGAGCTAACTCCAGCCCCACCTCCGGCACATAACATGTCTCCCAAATAACGAAACTCCTCCACACACTCAAGAGACTCACCTGCAAGTTCAACCCTCTCACGCCTAACAATCTCCACCTGCTCTCCCCGACACGCCGCACACATGAAATCAGCATCATCTCGCAGTCTACCTCTAATACCACTACATCTCTTGTGCACCCATTTATCACAAACACTACACAAGATGGAATTACTTCCCACACCCTTGTGGCAAACTGCACATGGCCACTCTCCCTCTCCTCTGATTGTACCGCTACCAACCCTAGAAATCATCACTTTTGTTTTATCTGCATTTACCCTTAAGCCCTTGTACCCCATACCATCTCTCCACTTCTTAAATCTTTCCTCCGCCTCCTTTTCATTCTCTGCAATCAACACCAAATCATCAGCATACAACATCTCCCATGGGAGTCCATCTCTGAAGTCACGTGAGAGGGCTTCAAGCATCATGATAAACAACAAGGGACTCAAAATTGACCCCTGATGCACACCAGCATTCACGGAAAACTGATTACTCAAAACTCCATTCACTCTTACTTGGGTGCGAGCACGCACGTACATGGCCATAACCACCCTAACCAGCCACTCTTCCAACCCGAGCTTTCTCATTGCCCACTTCACCACCTCTCTAGGGACTCTGTCAAAGGCCTTTTCCAAATCAACAAAAACAAAATACAGTTCCCTTTTCTTTCCAATATATTTTTCCTGAAGCTGTCAAACAATGAATTTGGCATCAGTGGTCCCCCTGCCTGTCATAAACCCAAACTACATCTCATCGATATTCACTCTTTCTCTAATCATACCTTCTAGAACTCTCATCATTACAGTAAAACTTCGATATAACGGACTTCAGTAAACCGGAATTCGCTTTATCGGACTTGAGGAGCTACCAGACTAAACTCCTATATATCGGAAAAGTCCGATAAAGCCAGGAAGCAGTCCGGACTGCCTGACAATTTCAGGTATGTTCACAACAATAAGACAAGTAAAAGACATGTTTTTCAGTGCACAGTACAGTATTATTATACCATTTGATTAATGTAGTGAAGGTATAACACAGTACAATACTGCAGTGGTGGTGAAAACCACTGATGCAATCCGGACTAATGTCTGATATATCAGAAAAAGTCCGGATTAGCAGGAGTAAGTCCGGATGTCGCTTTCATCGGAATTTCGCATATTTCTGACTGGCCTGAGCCCCAATTAGTCCGTTATAATGAGGTCTTAGTGTACTTTCATTATCTGATCTAAGAGCTTTATACCTCTGTAATTTCCTCTTTCCAGGGCATCACCCTTCCCTTTGTACACATTTACAATTACACTCTTCAACCAATCATCTGGGACAACGTACTCATATATAATCATATTTATCAGGTCAGTGACTAACCTCACCCCAGTATCTCCTGAGGCCTTTAACATTTCGGCAGTCAACCTAGACACACCTGGCGCCCTCCCCACCTGCATCCTGCCTATTGCCTCACTCACAGTAGCAACGTCAATCAAAGGCCAAGGGCCAAACACTGGATCAGCTGGCTCCAAACCTTTTCTATCCCAATCAAACTCCTCATTCAACAACCGGCTATAATGCTCTCTCCATGCATCTTTAATATCCTCACTGTTTACCACTATCCTTCCATCATCATTCTTCACACACTGCTCACCTACAATGTCCCGATTATCCCTCTTCACCTGATTTGCCACCCTAAAAATCATATTTTTCCTTTCTCCATGATTTAGATTATCAAGTAAAAGTCTCTGTGACTCAGACTTCGCCCTGTATACCTCTCTTCTAGCCCTGCGCTTGTCAGCCAAGTACTCCTCCCTGTTACCACCATTCTTCCATTCCCGAAAAGCCTTGTTTTCTCCTTAACTGCAGCTTCTACACCCTCATCCCACCACGAAGTTACTTTATGTCTTGGTGGGCCTCTTGTCAAACCTCATATTGCATCAGTAACTCTCAAAAGGTTGTTCTTAAGGGCTCTATACTGTTCATTAGCGCCTCTGTCTACGGCTTCCTGTTCAGCCACCATTCTCCTCATCTCACTGTAAAAGGCATCCCTTACTGATTGGTTTCCCAGCTTCCATATTTTCCTCCTAGGTACATATGTCTTCCTTCTCATCACTCATTCCTTAAGCACCATGTCACAAATCAACAGTTTGTGCTGCTGCACACACTCCTCGCTTCCTATAATTTTGACATCCCTCACTAATCTCCTATCAACCCTCCTGACCAGAAAATAATCTATCTGACTGCTATTTTCCCCGGACTCGTACGTAATCAACCAGCTCATTCTTTTCCTAAAATGTGTGTTGCACGCAATCATGTCCATAGCCTCCCCAATCTCAAGTATTCTTTCCCCTTCCGCATTCCTCACGCCATATGCACATCCTTCATGGATTCCTTCATAACCTTGAGCTACTTCACCCACATGACCATTTAAATCCCCTCCCAGAACCACTACCTCATCATCACCCATACCACTTACTACACTTATTAAATCATCCCAAAATCTATCCTTCTCCGCGTCATCCAATCCTACCTATGGAGCATATGCCGATATAACTGAAATCATTTTCCGTCCATCAAAATTTTCACTACTAATATCCTATCACTTACTCTCATAACATTCATGACATATTCCACCCATTTCTCTTCAGCCAACACACCCACACCCCCATATCCGTCAGTTCCCCCCTGCCAAAACAACTTATAGTAGCAATCCTTCCCAACAATCTTTCTGGCTGATCCACCTCTGTACCGGACTTCTTGCAAACATGCCACATCCACCCACCTCCTACTGAATGCCTCAACGACTTCCCCCGCTCTTCCTCTCAAACTTCCCACATTCCACGAACCCACCCTAAACCCCCTGGGTGATTTGCTGTCCTCAGGCTTGCTTTGATGCTTGTACTTGTAGTTCATAGTCGGTAAGATAATGGGGGGTAAACATTCCAAAGGCCCGACCCATTGCACAGTCCCAGGTCCAGGCAATGGATGTGGGACCCCTGGCCCACCAGCTTACCAGTGGCTGTGGTAGTGGCCTCGGGGCACCCTGCCAGGACAGCTGCAGGGACACCCTCCAAGCGCAGCTTGGCACTGCAACTGCCCCTCCATTATGCACCCACTGATAGGGCAGCCTCCTGGGGCACTACTCCCAGGTTCGGGCCCCTCTCTATTGAGCGGAAGCGGCAGCCTGGGAACTGCAATGCCCTGTACCCTCTAGCACAGGTTCGAGCCCCATCTTGTCCCGGACCCATGATCTATGCCGGTGGAACCCCCGTCACGCCTCCCCCTAAAGTCCGCCACTAGGTAGCGGCGGCAAAGTTTTCTGGCCGCATGCCCTTGCTGGCGTCAAACCCTGTAATGTAGTGGGATACGTTGTGTAATATGTAAAGTGCATGTGGTGTAGTGAATAGGATAGTTAGAGGAAATGTTTGGGAGAGTATGCTGGTCTACTTTCCATGTTGCTGTCACACTGAAAAGGTCAGCTAGTGAAACAGGAGCTCCAGCTCTCCCTATCACCGTCATTCCCATTCCCCTCGGGAGTACCACCCTGTTCGGCCCGTGCTACAGCCTCCTTCTACATTTTCTGTAGTCAACACCAGGTCGTCAGCATGCAACATCTCCCATGGGAGACAATTTCTAAAGTCATTTGACCGAACTTCAAGCACCATGACAATCAGTAAGGGGCTTAAGACTGCCCCTGATGCATTTCAATATCCTCGGAAACTCGTCACTCAATTCTCCCTTCACTCTTACCTGGTTACTTGCACCCACATATCATTACATAGCCACAGCCACTCCTAAATGTCAAGTTTTCTCATATCCCTCTTCACCACCTCCCTGGGGACTTTGTTGGAGGCTTTCTCCAAATCAACAAAGATCAGTTACAGCCCTCTTTTCTCTCCTATACATTTTTCCAGAAGCTGTTGGACAGTGAATATAAGGAAAAGAAGTAAGACAATAGAGTCCCTCACTGTAAGTGGTGCCAGGTCCTGGTTGAATCCTCTTTTCTGCTCTGATGGCTTGGTAGATGTTTCTTTTACTGAAAAGGCAGAATTCCTCCTCCTCCTCCTTGTATCTCTTATAAAGGCTGCAAGATGCTTTCATGCATCAGCTCTCCTTGCTACTCAATCTCTTGCAGCCTTCCGGTTCAGTCCCTTATCCTTGAGGTCACACTATGACCTCCTCCTCCTCCTCCTCCTCCTCCTCCTCCTCTGTCGTCATCTTCTTCTTTCTTCTTCTATTATTATTATTATAAAGGCTGCAATATGCTTTCATGCATCAGTTCTCCATGCTACTCAGTCTTTGGCAGCCTTCCTATTCAGTCCCTTATCCTTGAGGTTACACTTTGACCTCAGTTTGGTCTGCCTCTCGCGACGGTACCCTCAACTCGATGTTCACACCTTTCACTTTCCGCACTCATTTGTTACCTTCATCCACGCAACGTGCCAGAATCATCTTAACCTCCCTTCAGCACAACACTAATACATTCAAGTCCTATCTTTCCTCTCAACTCTTCATGTACAGTCTTAACCCTGATAGGCCTCTGATTCAAGGACACAGTACACATCCATCCAGTCATTATTAATTCTTTACATTTGAGCATACAAATATCCTCTTCCTTAGCTGCCCTGGTCTTGCTGCCGTACAACACGACACTCCTAACACATGTTGCTGTTGAGGTATTAATTTTACAGTTTATTCTTTCAGGACATGACGAGTTTGAACTGAATCAAGTGTGAAGTGCAGTGTGGAGATGTAATACATGAAGTGAGGAAATGAGTTTTATTAATTTCATCATGTATTCTCTCAAGGTATGACGAGTTTGAGCTGGATCAGGGTATCACAACAGTCAAGGTATGCCACGATGGGGGAGAGAATGGTTTGGGTGCTTTCCCTCCACGGATCAACGGCTCTGGAGGCCTTAAAGGCAGTGAGGATGGAGGCTCAGAGGCGTCGAGCAGGTGAGGGGTATAGTGGAGGATTAACCGTAGAAAATGATGACTTTTTTTTTTTTTTTTGATGCTGTCTCCAGGTGATTTTATTTAACTTGGGAGAAGCATTTCAGACTGGAAGGATTAGATATAGCCTAAATAAACCATTTCATTATGAGAAACCTTCCTTAAATTTCAACAAAATCATCTGGTAGTAGCAAGTGTACACCAAAAAATGTGGGGGGGACCTCACCCAATTTCATGAGCTTTACCCCCCCCTCCCTCCTTTTTTTCTTCAGCTTTAATTGGCATATGATAGACTTCAGACTGGAGGGGTTAGATAGTCTTGATATGAGGTCTGTTCGAAAGTATCGGACCTTAGGCTCCCCCCAAAATAACTAACTAACCTGTTTAGCTAGGACTCTAATCCCCCTCAAAATAGGCCCCTTCTGACTTGACACACACACACACAGTCTAGCGTTCTTTTGATGGCCTGAAACATTTTTCAAAGTTGGTTTTTAGTATCTCCTTCAGGTGCTTTGTAGCATTCGTCATGATCTCTTCTCTCGGGTGAACGTTGCTCAAGACATGTTGGAGTGTGCAGATTGCAATCCAGACTTTCTCAAGACTTTTATCACTCGAGATGAGACCCGGGTGAATGGTATGACCCAGAAACCAGAGCAGAGTCATCCCAGTAGAAGCATGCAGGGTCTCCTCTGCCAAAAAAAAAAAGTGAGAGGTCCGCAGCAGGGTGATATGCACTCGCATGTTGACTTTTTTTTTTACCATGTTCTTATTTTTATTATTATTATTTTTTTGTCTACCATGGTGTTGTGGATCACAAATATTTACCAGAAGGTCAGACTGTCAACAGACATTACCACCTCGACGTTATCCGTCGTCTTTGTGACGTAGTTCGGCAGAAGACACCAGACATTAGAAAGTGGCAAGTTGGAAGCTGCACCATGACAATGCCCCTGCCCATTGTTCTCAACTGATTCAGGAATTTTTGGCCAAGCACAACATTCTGCAATTCTGGCAGGCTCCCTGCTCACCAGACATGGCTCCGTGCAACCTTTGGTTATTCGCCAAGCTCAAAACTCTGCTGAAAGGTCCCTGATTTGAGACAAGCAAAAGAGATCATGATGAATTTGATGAAGCACCTGCAGGAGGTACCGAAAACCGACTTTGAAAATTTTTTAAAGCAGTGGAAAGAACACTGGGCTGTGTGTGTTAAGTCAGAAGGAGCCTACTTTGCGGAGGATTAGTGGCCTAGCTCGACAGGTTTGCTATTTTTTTTTTTTAGAGCCTAAGGTAGGATACTTTCTGGACAGACTCATAAGCTTATTCAGTATGTTCACTGGGCTGTGTGTGTCAAGTCAGAAGGAGCCTACTTTGCGGAGGATTAGTGGCCTAGCTCAACAGGTTTGCTATTTTTTTTTTTTTAGAGCCGAAGGTAGGATACTTTCTGGACAGACTCATAAGCTTATTCAGTATGTGAGGCTTTTCCAAAGTTCAGTAAAATTGTCTGATAATAGAAGGAATTAACTGAACAGGCTGTCACAAGGATTAAAGGAATTAAGAGCACTGTTGATACATTACTTCATTTACTTTTGCTCACAGTCTGTTTCTGGGTGCTTCCTTTAAATTTCATTAGTGTATAAAAGGATCATCATCATCATCTCCAGTGCCTTGCTCCCTCCTTGGGACCCCCAAACAAGTGATGGCCTTGACAAAAGAACCACCTGGTTACCATATCCTCACGCACCTCATTCTCTCTCAGAAACACCTCTTCCTCTTCCTTACTACGTAGGTCTGTCTCTGCCAACACTGCCTTCTGTTGCACTTAGCACAAACTTTCTTTGGCTCCCTGTACAGTCCATTTGCTTAATGTGTGAGAATTTGGGCAGTAGAAGACCTAATTCTCTAGAAATTTGGCACTTAAATAATATTACTCTGATAGGTGGGGGCACTCACCAGCCACTCACTTGGTGTAGTGCTGCTTTGGATGTCTGCCCTTTCCTCTCTTTCTTCCTTCCTCTTATGTCTTTCTTTCCTCCTCCTCCTGCCTACAGGTGATTTTACAGTCCCTTTTTTGTCTTTCTTTCCTTCATTTTTCATCTTCCTTCTGCCTATGGGTGTTTCTACACTGAGTGACAAGCCAAATGGTTTCCTGTACACCAGGAAACCATTAACTATGTTGGGTGGTAACCATATAACCATATTATGGTGCCTGGTGGTTTAGTGAGTAATTAACCCACGGACTACAAGCCACAGCTCAGGCTGGGTAGCGTCGCGTTTCAAGCCACAGCTTAGGCTGTGCTGGCCGTGCATCACCGCTAACTACTCTACCCTTATGCAAACTTACACATGGCGCTGTGCAAAGACGGAAAGAGAGAGATTTTTTCTTTTCACCAGATGATGCCCTGGTTGTTTATCTTCAAGTTTATAATACCCCCCTTCACCCCCCCATTTTTTTTTTTTCATTTTTTCACTACTCCCTCACGTAAACTTACGTATGGCCCTACGCAACAGTGGAGAGAGAGAGATTGTTTTGTTTTCTTTTTTCACGAGATGATGCCCTGGATGTTTATCTTCAAGTTTATAATAAACAAAAACTAAATAAAAAAAAAATCTTCATTTTTTGCACACCATGGGGTGGGATTAAAAAAAGGTAATTGTGCAATCCACGGGTTAAGGCACGCCAGTGGGATTGAGCCGGTGCAGGTTTATATCCAAGAGGTAGTTGGGGTTTATTACTCACATAATGCCACTCAGGGATGAGTGAGGCTGGTCACTCTCATCTTAAATGTCAGGACCAACTTGCCTAGCCCCAGGCTCCTACACTCATGGGGCAATGTAGGATTGGATGATGGATGGATGGATGAACAAATAACGTGCCTCATGGGGAAAATTCTAATTGGTGGGTTGGCCGCCTCAAAAGTCACCCCTTTGGCCCCTAGTCTGTCATTCTGCCTATGTATTCTGGGACATTAAAGACTTGTACACAGTAACTTCACCACCATCAGGCAAGACTGGGCTGACTGTGGTGGCAGTGGACTCATCATCCTAATACACCAGTCCATCAACTTTTCAGATACTAGTGCACACAGAAAATTATTTCTCCTCCCACATGACACCACAACAGAAATACAGTCAATTAAAGTGCGCACTGGCAACAAATCACCATAACAATCGTCAATACATACATTCCCCCCCAGTCATCCCCCACAGTACTACACAATTATTCTCAAATACACCACATCACTAACATCCCCAACATCATCCTGGATGGCGATTTCAATGCCAAGACTTTGGCCTGGCATGTTATCAACCCTGACACAGACAGAAGGCTGGTACTACAATCCCAAACAGATAATCTTTTCATCCTTACCAGTCTCCATCAACGTACCCATATCCCACACCAATCCCCTCTTCCTCCCTTCATCCCCAGACATCACCTTTTCCTTCCCAAACCTCACCCCCACAACATCCTGGAAGGTGGTCAAAAGCCTTGGGTCTGACCACCTCCCAATCATCATCACTACCGAAACCAGAATCACCCCAGCTGGCCATAGACACACATACACTACAAGAGAGTCAACTGGGAGGCCTTCACAGCTTAAACAGAACAATACTTTGAAACATTAAACAGTAGACCCATCACAAACATCATCACCGCTGTGCACACTGTCAACACAATTATTCAAAATGCAGACAAAAAAACACATCCCTAGAGGCAGCAGAAAGAGACAGTACCAACTTCACACCAGAAATTCAAGGCCTCATCAGTCAACGCAACACAATGCAACACCCCAACATCCCATACACAAGACACCGTACAACAGATACAAGCGCTCAGTGCTCAAATAAACGATAAAATATCAGAGCAGCAAATACTAAATTGGAACAGTTATCTTCAAATACTCGATCACAGAACAGACACCAGCGAACTATACAAAATAAACAGCATTACACTCTCCAACAGCATTAAAAAAAAAAAAAAAAATGCTGCCATCACAACAACAGACACCATACCCTCAAATAAACAACAAGCAAACACTGTCATCAATCACTTTTCACATGTCAGTCATCTAAACCCCCATCATGATGACCAATGTGTCATCTGACATAAGAGACAGTTCCCCACAGACCCGGACTTTCCACCCTTCACTTACAGTCAGATGGAACACTAAAACCCCATCGCGATGACCAGTGTGTCATCCGATGCAAGAGAGTTCCCCACAGACCCAGACCTCGCACCCTTCACTTACAGCCAGACAGAGCACATCATTAGCAGCCTTAACCCCTTAACTGCAGGTCGTCACTTCCGTGACGCTCGGGCGCAATGGATCATACCGCGGGGCGTCACTTTTGTGATTTTGTGTTGTTTTGAATTCGCCCGGGTTTTCAGGTGGTGACTTGTATCATCTGTCAGCACTGCCAGTGTCCAACAATAGTCAGAGCTGCTAATGTCATCAGTACTCCCATCCATTGTTGACAATTTAGCCATTTTCCCCCATTCTAGACTCCCCTCCCTACCTTCCTTCCATTACCCTCTCCTGTCATCTACTTAGCTGCGCTGCGCTACGCAAATCTTCCCCGGATTTTTCCACTGATTTCATCCATTGAAATGAGCCCTATGCCCTATTCTTTTACAAAATAATATATATATATATTAAAAAATAAGGAAATTGACAGTGCCATACACCTGGACTTGGCTAATTATTACTTGGCGACATCCAGCCTGCACTCGTTCGCTAATTTCCTCTGCTTTTTTCCCCATGAAATATGCCGTATGAGCTATTCTCGTAATATAAATGTACAGTATATGAGAAAGGAAGGGAGAAGCCTGAGTGATATTTATATTCACCTGGAACTACCTAATTTATTATGTATTGTCTAGATTTCCTATGACTTATTTCTTAGCATATACATTAGCAGCTGACATTTTCAACTCTTGGCTACCGAAATACGTACATCTCAGTTCACTGCCGTCCTTCAACGTGTAGACACGTCGCAGTTGCGCCCCTCCATTTCTGCTGCTTTTGCGCCCATTATAAAAGGCCCTGTTACCTCTACCCCCACTAAACATCGTGTGGGAAGCGGTAAAGGACTGTAGATATATATAAGTGTAATAAAGTACTAGAAATAATTAAGTGTGAGTGTGTATATGAATAAGAAATGACAGTACGAGCGGCAAATTAGCGCGAGTGGGAGGCTCATACGCGCTCGTATTTTACATTGCTTCCACAGTATTTTTTTTTTGGAGTATGGATTCCAGACTACTTGGAAATCATTGAATAGTGTTTCTAGTGTTAATATCAGGCAGTGGTATTCATTTTACGGGATGTCGGGAAGTGTAAAGTGGAGACTTAGTTACCCAACTTCAGAAGTCTCCACAAGTCCTACGGTAGTCGACGAGTGCTAAAAAAAAACATCCTAGGAGAAAGCTGAAGGTGTGTGCCATACGCATATTTAATTATAATATTCTAGGACTAATAACTGATTTTTGGCAAATATTTTTAAAAAGTCAGTCAGAGCGCAGATTTGCCCCGTGGGATGGGCACGGCGCGCCTCCGACAACCCCGCGGTTAAGGGGTTAAACACTTATCTGCCTGTGGCCCAGACAACATGAGCAACTTACACCTTAAACATCTTTGACCACAAGGCATACAAGCACTCACCAACATATCAAACTGCAGCTGCTCACCCAACATAATACTCAACATCTGGAAGCATGGTACTATCATCACTATCCCCAAACCCAACAAAGACCCCATGTTACCTCCCTCACACTGCCCCATCACACTCCTCTGCACCCCCTCCTGAGGCACTGAACAACCAGTATTACATTTAGTAACACCTCACATCCCCCTAGCCCCATCACAACATGGTTTTAGGCTGCTACACTCCACAAAGTTTCTTCTTACAGACCTTACACAAAGAGTTTTTGATGGAATCAATTCAGCTAGGCCACCACACAGAACACTCCTAGTCATACTAGACGTTAGCAGAGCTTTTGATGCCATCCTCTGCTATAACCTCACAAACAAAGTATTCAACACATTTACAATAACACAAAAATATGGCTGGCAAACAACTTAGCAGGCAGATGTGCACATGTAACATTTGTTGGTCAGTCATCAAACATCAGAAACTTCACAAACTGTGTCCCTCAAGGATCTGTTTTGTCCCCTCCACTCTTTAACCTTTACATGTGTGACATACCCACACATGACACACCATAGATACACATAGCTTCCTATGCAGATGACATCACACTTACATTTACATACCAAATGCAAACACAGCTGCTCACATCCTCCAACCTTACCTCAATGCACTACATGAATGGTTCACCACAAACAGACTCAGTATAGCCTCAGGCAAATCTACAGTGATCCTTCTCACAAACTGGACAGCAGAACATAGTCACCTTAAACACCTCACCATAAACAACACCCCCCTACCACACACACACACACACACACACACACACACACACACACACAC